>BQNB010009219.1:18803-87411 GCA_026074375.1 Tanacetum coccineum
TTGGTTGATAATTTCTGTCTTATGAGCTGAGTATCGGAAAATTTAATTAGGAGGTGCTGAAAGTTTAAGTAAACCTGAATTTGCGTGGATTCTTTAGATACGTTAAGCTTTGTAACATCTTATATCTTAATTTCAAGACAGTTCTTGTTTAATGTGTTGTGTACTTTTCATTGGAGCACACCTTTCGCTAGGAAGGGATCAGTTACGAGTACGAAATGCTTTTCACATACAAGTCGGATAGCGCGATAAGGCAGTTACACTCCTCCGCCTGGCATTCCAGTTCAAATACTAGTGAGGTAGACAACCTCATGTCATGCGTGAAAATAGTCAGGACCTTGCCTACGGGCTCATTGGGACACTCAAGTACGAAGGAATTCTCCACTTAATTTAATTAAGGAAGGTTTCAGAGACAGAGGATCAAAGCAATGGAAAAGCAAGGGAACGAGGCGACCGGAGGGAGGGTTTGGTATGGTAGTGAGACCAATAAGGAAACATAATAAATAGGGAGTATGTGAAAGATCCATTGACACACGAAGGTATAAGTCAGGTATGTATTACATAGCATAGCTACTGAATTCGCAAAGACTCCTTCCTCTTTTAAGTTCAGTGAGGAACTCGCCTGAGGGAAAGGGACTGCGACCTTCAACTCCCAAGATATATCATATAATATAGCATGTTGCCCTGAAGAAGGATTGGAGTGATTTTCCTTCGGTCCATAAACGCAAGAATCGCGAGACGGCAGACATCGGCCGATGAGGCTAGTAGGGCCCTAGTCCTGTAACCATTTAGAAGGGGCAATGAGAATTGAAGTCACCACGAGCATAACAATCTTATTGGAACTTGAAAGAGAAGTGAATTTGTGAATGCCTAACTGAACGTTCAAGATTGGATTCAGAAGCTGAGGCGACCGGAAGGGAGGCGAGCGAAGTGAGGCCACTCCTCTGCCAAAGAATTTCATAGATATAAACGGTTCAGCTCCCTTCTAAGCCTTTAGAGGATTAGAGGAATCATCGATGAAAGTGTTACTTACTTACTTACGAAGATCGACTGGATAACCTTCTACTGACAGAGTGGTGGGTGCTACTGTCTTATCTTATCCCTTCTTCTTTTACCCCGGCCCGGGGCTGGTCATTCAGTTCAGTCAAGTTCATATGCTTTCCAACGTGGGAGTAAAGGGAGTTGGTAGCATTCCCCTGGCTTTCCATTTCCAATAAGTCTGGGATAAACTAGAAGACTAACTCCTTCCCCTCCTAGGGCTTCAGCAAGGTGTCTATTCTGAGGCTTAGGAGAATGAAGCAGCCCCGGGTGTGAGTGAACTCCCCTCTACTTCCAGGCAATAGGACTAAACCTAAAGTATCTTCTCTTCTCCGGTTCTAGCTTACGTTTGAGTTTCCTCTGACTACAAGGGAATTTCTCAGCTGGAGCAGAAGTGGACGAACAACACCTCCTTTCCTTGCATTAGCGCCCGCTTTTCCACATCCACTTCAGGGAGAGAGCAAGTATAAATCATAGCTTTAGGCTTTCGAGCCTTTCTTCCTAGGACTGAATTACTTGAACTTGAGCGGTTGTCTGGAACTGATGCTACACCTTGGGGCTGCAGTCCCTTCTTCTTAGCACGGATATCCCTCTGCAATCCCCTGCTCCTACCATTGAAACAGCTAGGGGCTAGTAAGTCCTGCCAATATCAGGGAAAGAATAGCTCCCGAAGGGCTTCCTTCTTTATCTAAGCGACTAATAGGCTTGGGTGGCTAGGGCACATGCTATCGAGGTTACACGCCTGGTCCCGAAACCACATCTGGCAGATGCGATTCCTGGATGTAGTTGGATGTGATTATCGGTGAAAGCATAGAAGGATCTCCTGTCAATAGTCACAGGGAATTACACTATAGCTTTAGGACCTGACCCGTAATAGGTGGTGTAAATGTCCTTATTTATTATAGGATGAAGATGATTCACTCACCAAGAAGACCGTCTACTCGAGCAGTAAGAGTTGATTCAATTGCCAACAGAAGACCGTCTGCGACAACAAGACCATCAGCAGCAGATGATTGAACAGCGGATGCGTTGAGGAGATCAGCCCTAATTGAAGACCCGATACTCTCAACCAAGAACTTCTATATATAACACCAACCGCGGAACAGGAGCATGCGTTACACACGTCGTCAGCTAGCGGACGCAAGCAGAGTGGGACCTTCTCCGATAGTCTCTTTCATCATAATATTGAAAGCTTCCCCGCCCGATGCTTTGTTAATGTCAGAGTTTATATCAAGATGAAAGGGAAAGACAATAAGAAAGATTCAAGATAAAGACTAGAAGAAGGGGCTTTCTTAGAAGAATTCCCACTTAGACTGGTAGTGAGAACCCGATCTCCAGAAGCTAATTGGCAAGGTTCGACTTGACCGGAGCGGATCGCAACTCAAGCACAACTAGAGTTCACTCACCCACGTGCCCAATACTTGATGTGATGACTCTAGCCCCGTGTCGGCTTCATTGACGAGTCATGATGCTGCGATATAGGATCAAAATCGACTTTCATTTCACTTAACTCATCAAAGCAAGGAGTGGCTACTAGATAGACAATTAGTTCCGAGACTAAGAGATTGGGCTATCGGCCGGTATCAGTTGAAGTCAACAAAGAAGGAAAGCCTTCCCCCAATCCAACATTTTCAGGTGAAAAGAAGATAGATGACTGAGAGTCACGGGATTTTGAAAGCGCCGCATCTAGCTCAGCAGCTTCTTCAAAAGAGATGACGGATACAGAGCGGTTACCACTTGTAGGCTCATTCACCAACTAGGCCATGAGTTTGCTTTAACGAGTGCACGAGCAGAAGCGGAGACAGAGTTGTCCCCCGATCTGAGATATTAGCGAGATTAGCTACACGCCACTTAACCTAAAGAAAGGTCGACCTGAGAAAGCCCTTTTTAAGCTGATAGGATAACTTCACTTACTCAATTTCTTGAGTAGCGAGAATCTTTCCTCAGAGGCACGGAAAGGGTCCAAGCCATAGGAAAGACAGCAACTTGAGTGCGGAGAAGGGGAAAGGGCGCTCGAAGCAAAAAGAACGAAAAGCACACCATATAGGTCAGCGGCATCAGCAGTTGAAGAAGTTGACGGCCGGATTCAAGCAAAAAATGGGAGAACCTGAGAAGGAGAGGTCTCCTTTCTATATGAAAGACGAAGATCTGGCTTTGAAGCCTCCTTGAGTCCGGCTTAGCTTCAGGTACGAGTCAAGAACAGAAGAAGGGGATCGCCACAATCAAGAAGCAAGCTAAAAGCTGTTGTTTAGATGACTTTATGTTATGAAAGAACCCAGAAAAAAAGTCATTATTGGAGTAGCCCGCCCAGTAGAGGCTTTCTTGGCGAAAAAAGTATATTCATGGATGGATTAGGGGAAAGAGTCTTCACCTTACTTTCAAGTGTCAATCATTTTTATTGAACTTTCTTTCAGGCTAGCTCTGGGCAGGGCGCATACACACGAACCCACTTTGAGTCGGATCCGAGCTCCAGTAGACAGCGAGACAGCCATTGTGGTAAACGGGAGCAAAGCAAGGGAAAGAGAGGTGAGTGACGCCAAGGGGAATTCCAGCACGAAAGCAAGTGTTGTTATCACACGTCCGTCCTGTCTGATTGATTCACCTTCGATTATTCAATCAAGGAAGCAGAGTCAACGGCCTTTGAAGAAAGATGACTTCTATTTTAAGATATTGAGTTGGACAGTCAAAAAGCCCAAAGGCAAAAAAGAAGAGCAAAAACAGAGGAGATGTCTTCCTCATAGGCCATTGACTATCTATCCCCGGAGTCTTTCTCTCCGTCAAAGGGACTCTCTCTTTCTTGAACAAGCACGGCGCTATCAGGACAAAATCCTAGCAGAAGCAGAAAAAGAGGAAGAGAAAGAGGAGCGAACAGCCACTATAACATCGTTAGATGAGCTTCAGTTGCGCCCCTTTGTGAACGAGGGGATCGAAAGGCCAGCCAAAGGAAGTACGGCTGAGTTTCAAGACTACGAGACTAAGAGTTGGGACTAGCTGCATGTCATCTTTCTCAGAGTCTGAGCCTGACACCTCTATTATTACATCAAACAACAATTGAATTGGGATCAAAGAATTAAGGGATTGGATTTGCCCCCGTCTGTCTTGTGTTCAACGAAGGAAAGCGCCCTTCCTTCTTCAGCTTGAAAGACATCTCAGGAAAGAGCTACTTCAACTGAAGAAATTTCTTTAGTAGCGAGAACCCTTCCTACTCGAGAATAAGGTCAGGAAGTGAAGCGTTTTTTCCGTTTTTCTTTCAAAATCTAGTAAGTGTTACGCGGGGGTGGGGATTCAGACCGATGAGGGACGTAGGAATTGCCCTTAACTGTCCGGAAGGCTGAAATAGCTTTCTCGGGAGCCTCTGGGAGGTCGGGGTATTCAATCCCATGATACTCAAGGAGCAGGGCGTCGTATCCCAGGGGTTCTACTAATACATCGTATAGCGGGTCCAGTTATACCAAAAATGGAATGGGACAGTCATTCGAAAATGAGAAAAGAAAATCAGGGTGTCAAGACATCTATATGACCAAGATGGCCATCTCACGAATTGGATTCGAACCAATATCAAGCGACTTTCCTTTAGTAGATCTGTCATCCCCCTCATTATAGTCCTCCTAGAATCAATAGCATTTCGTCGGAATACATCCTGTCTTTTCACCTTAGTAGTCCTATGCATAGTCAGTACTATAGCCCCAATCATGGCTACTAATAAAATCAGACTAGGAACCAAAAACCAGACGGAATAGTAGGTATAAAGTAAATTGCCCAATGTTTCCAAATTAGTCCAACTTCGTACCTTTCCGGCATAAACCATATATCTCAGAGAGGTCGTATTTCTTTGGGTTGGTAGTAATGGAATGCTTTCATTATCTAAAATGAAGAACATTTCCCACCAAAAGATCAGTCCAATAATACCACTCACTGGTAAATAGCGCAATACTTCTTCGTGAATCTCCGCTATTTGAATATGGAACATCATAACAACGAATAGGAATGAAACGGCTATAGCTCCTATATAAACTACTGGGAAGATCATAGCGAAAAAGTCGAGACCTAACAAAAGAAGTAAACCTGAAGTGTTGCGAAAGACTGGGATGGGAAACAAAACGGAATGTACCGGATTTTTAGCACGTACAACCATCAAACCAGAGACCAAAGCAAGGCTCGACAAAACAGAAAGTATCATAGTACGTCGTCCTTCCCTGAAATGGAACTTTCATGCTGGAGCAAGAACTAGCATGAAAGTCGATCTATTACAACCAGCGCGGTTGTTCGTATTTCATTTTCTTCTTCCAAGCCCTTCTTTCTTAGAAAGGCACTCACTGAGTTACTTACGGAATCTCAAATCTTGAGGCTGATTACGGCCCCTTTGATGAAAGGTAAGCGCTTTGGCTGGCTACCTATAATATAAAGATCCTTCACTGCACACTTTAGATATCTGTTTCCATCCAATCAAAGACGGCGAAGCGCCTCTAATCTAAAGGCCAAAGAGTGCTCTTTGCGCTACTACGCATCCTTACTCATAGTATAGTGCAAGTTAGGTTTGGGTATAGCAGGACTTGAACCTGCGACCATTAGGTTAAAAGCCCAATGCTCTACCAACTGAGCTATACACCCCAAAAAAGATGTAGTAGTAAATAAGGATTGGTGCGGAAAATCAAAGAGGGCGGCCCCTCTTCATCATATTAAAGGGGCGCGGCTTTGTATGAGGCTCGTACTGCAGAGCAAGCGAAGAAAACGTAAGGGCGCGCGCTAGCACTCCTGCAAGAAAACGGCCTAGCTAACGCGCCCCTTATTGAAAAGTCAAGGATATTGAATGATCGATATGAGAAAGAAGCGCTCAAGCATTGGAAGAAAGCCGGCCTTACTCAACAAGCACCTTTCTTAGCTTAGTAAGGTTGCTTGTTTCCACTCATTGAAGATTCTATCTACAAAAAAAGGTCAACGGGGGGTACTAAAATGGCTCTCACTGACACCATCTACGAGAAGGTGAGGTCGTCTTTATTTCCAGCCGCCATACGGTTCGCCTTAAAGCCTTAAAGACGGAGAAGGGGAGGAGCAGTTATCTATGTAATTACGGTCTTTGTTGGCCGGGGCGAGCACTCTCTTTTCTTTGTCAAATTCCGTCTTACCAAACAAGACTGACTTCTTACCAACCCGCGAAGGGTTGTGAGGCTGGACCAGAGGTACGAAGAATGAATCTATATATGTGCATGGAAGGGCCGGCGTCGCTCAACTATTCGAGCGCAATGCAGTGGTATTGGTTCCGATCGACAAAGGTAGAATGCCTGGTCGAAGGTCCAGTACAGTAGGTAGCAGGCGTGTTCGTTTTGGCTCCTGAGCGAGAACGATAAATAGGCGATGCACCATCCTTACTGCTACGTACGTTGACCTTGACTTGACAGATTCATCCAATTGAACCCAAATTCAAAGGAGGACCACAAGCTCGGGGCTCGACGAAAGAGAAAGTCTCAGCATTAAGAAAATGGGATTAGTTGTAAAAGAAAGAGTCTGGCATTCATTTTTTCATAAATATTCATAGCTGAGTCTACTAAAAGAGGGACCAGCTCATCGTAGTGATTAGAGGACACCTCTGATCGTTCACCCCTAATGTGACACGTTCCCTCTCAGTTTGATCAACGGGATCAGTCGGCTAGAGAGCGGGGTTATTCTTCTTCCGAGGAGACAAAGTAGTCTCTTGTACTGACCAACCCTCATTTCGGAAGTCTTCGTTAACATGTTACGAAGCTCCAGTCTGGCGGTCAACTTGATGCGGGAGAGGCATGAGTGCAGTTTGATCTTGTGGTGTAACACGAAAGCAACTAGCAACTTTGATAAAAATAGGCTTTAATCTACACTGTAGGCTAAGGTGTAAAGGTGAAACGAAACAATTTTTAATGGGGTGAAAAAAGAAAGGAATGGCTCAGCAGGTTATTCTAGGGGTATCTTACTCTAAAAGTGAGAGTAAGCAAAGGGTTACACGAGGGTTAACTAACCAGTGTAGTTAGTTAATGTAACAACATGTAGGCCTTTTGGTTTAATCCTAAAAATCTACCAGTTAAGCATGTTACTCCATCTAAATACATAGTACTCATCATTGAGGTCTCGAGTGATATACCAGGCCAAGTTCTAAAGTCTACTACATCACCGGCACACTCATATTTTGTGGAATTTTTAGTAAGCAATTAGAAACGGATAGGCTTAATTCTCACAAATTGACATTAAGGGTTATAGTGTGCTAGGTAATGTAACTAGTGATTTTTCACAAAAAGTATGCTAAAATTTTTTAAATTTGATCCATTTTTAAGCATGTTAGCATTTTATTTATGAAAATAAGGACAATTACATTCTAATTCTCCATCCCCCACTTAAGTTATACAACATCCTCGTTGTATAGATAAAACATTTAAATAATACGAGAAATAGAATTAGAACGAGGAAACTTCCCTGATAGTTTGCTCTGGATGGTTCTCCATTTTGAGTGTTTGAGCATAAAGCGTGTTGATAAGGGCTTCAGAATGCCCATGAGGGTTCAACACGTGACATTTTTAGATTATACCATTAAGTCGATTCCGTTTGCAGCACGGTCTTATATGAAAGTTAGAAGACGTTCGTGCAATTTCTACTTTTGTTATCCTACAATACAGGCAAACAATTAAACACACAACTGTACAGGTTACAATATGCGGTATCCCAACCCCTAGAATACCCCGTATGTAATCCTGTGAAAACAATTTAAATACTGGAATTTAAAATACTGATAACGTCCAGACATACATATGCCGTATCCTGAGGGGTTCGATATGCCGTATGTGATGTCTAGGAAGACAAACTCAACAATTAATTAAAATTCAAACAATTAAATGCGACAAACAATTTAAAAACAACCGGGTTGTCTCCCGGGAAGCACTTTTGTTTTAGCTGGTCGTTAAGTTTGACCTTTTTCCATCTTTTTATTCATCCATAAAGACCCTTTTTATCATGCTAGAGGCGTGTTTAACACTTTTAAAAACTAGTTTCTCTTCCCTGACCCTTTATGTGGCTTTTCTTTTAAATACATCGATCTTGACATGGGTAGTGGACAGGAATGGTCGCCCGAGGATCAAAGGGACATCGTCATCCTCGGGTATGTCTAAGATGATAAAGTCAATAAGGAAAACAAATTTGCCAATCCTAACTAGCACATTCTTAGCTATACCTCTTGGTTGTTTTATGGTCCTATCAACTAATTCTATGGTCAACCTAGTGTGAGACAAAACTCCTAGACCGAGATTGGTATAGGTAGAAAATGGCATAACACTCACACTTGCTCCAAGGTCAACAAGGGCTTTATCAAAACAAACATTATTAATAAAACAAGGTAAGGTAAAGCTCCTTGGATCTTTTTCTTTCTGAGGCAGGTTATGATCATAAGCTTCTAGAATCTTCACTCCTCTTGCCTCCTTCTAATCATCACAGCAGTAGTTATGTAGTCACCTAAGGAAGGGGACTATTTTGGGAAATATGTTTCTATGTTGTGGTACCGATACGGCGTATGGGCCAGACTCTATACGGCATATCTCAGATAAATCAGTTGTAGCAGTTGAGATCGATTTCACTTGGTCTCTCGGATTTGTTTCCGTAGAGCTGGGCAGACTTCCAAAACCTCTTTCTTGCAATACTTTACTCGTCTGTCAAATTTGTAGTTCCAAAGTTTTAATCGATCCTCCTTGATTTTTGATTGTTGCATCGGTAGAAGCTCGAATCTCTTTGATGATGTTCGAGTTCTCTTCATGCCTCTTAGCTGATTCTGCCATAAACTTATATACTGATTCTTCTACAGTATCTCTTCGAGCTGGGTATGAAGAATTTCCATTGTTGCGCTGGTAGAATCCTGGCCCTACTGCTCTGTATTGTCCCCCAGATTGAAAAGGTGCACCGAATTGTGTGTAGTAGGCTTCTTCTAAAGTTTTCCCTTCTTCCTTGAGTGGACAATCTTTTAAATAATGAGGTCCCTTGCATAGCTCGCATCTGACCTGTGCAGCATACACTTTTTCATTTACTTTTTTAATTTCTATGTCGAGACTGTTGAGTTGGGCTTGGATAGCAGCCAGCCCGTCAGAATTTTCAGTACTCCTGTTCTTTGAAGATGTTCCATTGTGCCATTTCTGAGAGTATTCAGCCATTTCTTGGATGGCCCCTTTAGCATCTGCAGCAGTTTTGGTAGAGATGGCACCCCTTGAGTTAAGGATTTGTCTTGTTGGAACATCAAGCCGATTGTAAAACAAGATAACTTCCTGCATGTCAGTTAGGTAATGTTGAGGACACTTCATCAGCAATTCTTTAAATCTTTCCTATGCACGGAAAAGGCTTTCATCGGGTTTTTGCTGGGAGTTGTTAATTTCCTCTATTTTCTTTGTGATACGTGCAGGTGGACAATATTTGTTTAAAAACTTTGTCTTTAGGACTTCCCAGGTTGTGATCGAACCAGTCGGTTCGTTTCTAAGCCAACGACTTGCGGTTCCAGTTAAGGACACAAGGAAGGCACGAAGCATAATTTGATCTTGAGTTACGTTTGGGGTGTGGAATAAGTCAACAATCTCTAGAACCTTTTCGATGTGTTTGTTTGCATCTTCATGCACTAAAAGTATTATCACAAAGTTCTTTGAGAAATTGCCCCTTTAGTTTAAATTGGGCATTAGCATCAATCTTGGGCCTAGCAACGCCCGATCCGTATTCTCCACGGGTTTTACTCATATATTGCTCCTTTGTTTCCGCCATTATTTATGTAACTTCTTCTTCAATATGCTCTTTGATGTTAGAAAATTGATCGAACTCAGGTGAATTCGATTCCATGAGGCTTGGTGTTTTGAAAAGATTCCTTCTTGAGCGAAGTACTCATTCTGGGTCTTCAAAAGGTGTAAGTAGTTCTTTAGTGGAACTCTGTGTCATGCACCACCTGAAACAGAGAATCAAAAAGTAGGATATGCTCTTACAAAAAGGAATACATAAATTTAAACACGGAAATCAATTTTAGGTTCTGTTTACTGTATTAGATGACACATACTCCCTATCCTATTGATTAGTATACGCCGTATGGGTCTGTTGAATAGCAGTACGCCGTATTGAGTTTACAGAATACGTTGAATCGTTTTGGGGAACAGATACGCCATTTAGACTGTAAAAACAATACGCTGTCCTGAGTAGAAGATTAGATACGCCGCATACAACTAGTGGATACACCGTATCAGGTAGTCAACCAGAACAGAATACTATTTAAAATGCACAATTAAATAATGCAATAAATTTAAACACACAATTAAATTAAATAATTAGCAATCGGAATTAATCTAATTAATTTTACACTAAGCAAGTTAAAGGTTAGAAATACTAATAAGAATAAAGATTGAACAATTCACTCCCGACAGCGGAGCCAAAAACTTGATGTGTGTCGTTGTGGTGTATATTAAGTGATTATCAAGTTTTACATTTATATTTAGTTGACAAACCAGAAAACAACACTCTAACGGGCAGTGTACCCGGTCAAGATGTAGCTTCGCGGTAAGTAGGGTGTCGAATACTAAGAGCGAACGGTATACTAATATTCTATCAGTATTTTAATCTATCTAGATTAGTCTAATTACTTGTTAAACCTATGTTGTACATATTTACTAGTGGTAAATGGGGGGTTTTCAGCCTGAGAGACTGGCACAGGTTTAGTGGTGACAAATATTAATTCTAAACACAATAAACACAAAATCAAATAATCACAAGATAAATAAGTGGTACAAGCCAAATAATATAAAACTATATTAACCATGTTAAATCCGATTACATGTTGATTTGTTTGTTTAGTGCAATGGCTACTTATCTCGAGGCGGCATATCATTCTTAAGACTTAGGCGGTACTTCATCCTAAGACCTAGATACGAACAATCCTATCACGATTAACGCATCCGTATAAAGCATCCATTAGTCTAATTATAATCTATCATATGGAATTAAAGTAGTGGTGATCCTGTTAATACCCTATCCCATCGGGACTTTACCCACTTATTGCTTGATGTTGTTTTATACACTGATAGTCCACCACCCAAATCAATACCAATTAATTAAGAACAATACTGGTTGAACAATTATCGGGTCACCTGCCGGTCTAACTAAGCTCATAATCAAAGGGTTAGGACAGGATGTCATTTGTGATCCTATTGGTTCGGGCATACAAAACACAACATAGAGAGCTATCCCGACATCTAGATTATGGGTTAAGTCTCACCAGACCTAGTTGAATGATAAGTCGCATGTACAAGCACATAAACAAGTATAAGGCGATAAACATAATTAAACAACAACGATAAATTAAGCAAGCCGGATTAAAACAAACCAAACATTATAATCTTCATTAATATGGCTAATACCCGAGGGTATTAGCCCACAATCATTGTAATTTTTACAAGCGTAATCAAATAATTAAAAACCAAATGATTAAGAAAGTAAGAATTACACAATGTCTTCTATGGAATTATGGTTGATGCTTGACCTTGGCTGCTCTTTTTCTCTTGGAAAACTCGACTTCAGAGTGTATGGTATAAAGAATGTAATTTTTGCACACTGGAACTCTTTTTGAGTCTCGTATTTATAGTGCCTGAAAATTGTCTCGATATGTTGTATGTAGAGAGGTGAATACAGAGTATGAGGTTAATTTCCTTGGAGTTCGCGATAAGATCAAATCAATCAAGATTAATTGCCATCAATCACATTAAATGCATATCTTTGACTGATGACCAGCTGTGTATACGGCGTATGGATGAAGAGTGATACTCCGAATCAGGAATTGATCTTTTACACGTTTTCTTATGATGAGCTAGCGCTGATACGTCATATCTTCTTTGTTGGATACGGCGTATGGTAGTAGATAACAATTTTCTTCAAATGTATTTGTTTTAGGTCCAGAATTACGCCTTTTAGCTTCATCTTCACAAATTAATCCATAATTACTGCAATCATAAACTTTAAGCAATTAAGTACCAATATCTTGCAATAATTATATAAAAGTGGGTAAAATGTACGGGATAAATGATAGTAAAATGTGATTGTTAATTTTGATGTTATCACTTCCTCCCTTCTCGTCTATCTCCTACTAGTTTTATTCAATGAATCTAGATCCTTAACTCTTCCTAATGTAAGGAAGTCTTCCATTTTATCTTTACTATAGCATGAGTGAAGGCTTTTTCTGAGTGGTGGGGGGGGGGGGGGGGGGGGTTGGGTAGGGGGGTGGGGGCCGATGAAGCTTGTCAAATGAGGGTGGTGGTGGCGGGGGGGGGACTTTTAACCAACAAGAGGTGTGTATCCTCTCCTCTATTCCAATTTGCCATAGTTCTCTCTCTCTCCTCAAATCCTTTATCACATCATAACCATAGTTTTGGTGAAACATGAAACTTTTCACATTTATCCCATACTTTCCTTCTCTCCCAAGGCATACTCTTTTCCCTTCTGCTTTTAACTCATATTTATTTTCCAACTATCTTAATCTTCCATCATCAAACTCTGCCTTGGTATACAGGGGGGGGGGGGGGGGGGGGGGGGGGGGGGGGAGAAAAATTCCTAGAGTATGGTTATCCCTTGTCCCTTTCAAAGTTACCTACCTTCAAATCCAAAGTTTCTTTTACCCATTACTTTAAAAAAATTATCCCTAAGACGTGGTTTTTTAAGTTGGTGTTAGGGGGACGTCAGGAAGTAGGTTTTATGATGCGTAAAGTATCATTTGGTATGTATTTCAACCGTAGTCGACGTAGTTTTACATGTGAAGTCCGTATGGTCTAATACTTAGGGGGTGGGGGGGGGTGGTTTACTAATGTTAAAGTCGTAATTCTGTACTAACCCCCACCATCGTAGTATCAGCCGTTCCCATACCTACTTTAATGAAATCATCCATATTTTCATCCCATTTCCTCCCCCCGACACGCTGTCTCTTTACGATCTCAAAAACATACCCATTGCTTGAAGTCATCCAATTTTTTTTCTTTCATAAATATCAATCATACCCACTACAAAAGCTTAAATCAGATTGCAAGTAGGCCATATCCGCAATCTTCTTCGCATACCTTAAAGGTTACATGAACAGGTTTTGCAACAACCCGCCATCAACCTGATACTACTCATCCGAGAGAATGGCTTCCTACTTCATCCATCTTGACTATCATTACTAGAATTCAAACAGTGTTTACTTATCCTCGCTAAGTGAAGGTTCTTTGTTCCAATGCCAGGGGAAATCATCAATTTTCATTCAAAACATTGAACTCCATGAGGATTGAAGTAATTCCGTCTTTCTGTATAGAGCTTTTTTTTATCTCGAGCTATGTAATTTTTTTCATAGAACTCTAGAGTGACATATTTTTCCATTCGTATCAAACTATCACTTTTCATCTGCCATAACTCCTCATGAAATTTCTCTCGTCCTTAAAAAATCTATATAGCATTATCAGGCCCAAGCCAAATATGGTCAACCCAAAAGCATTGTTTCGTTAGGTCCTTCTAGCGTATCAATAACTACAAAATCGGAATGGAACAAGAACGAATCAATTTTTACTGGGATATTTTCCACAATTCCTAATGGGGCCTTTTTTGTCATATCATCCATTTCAACAACCCTGCTAGTTTTCTTAAGGTTAGTCAACTTCAAATGTTCAAACAGAGATTTAGGCATCATATTAATTCCTGCTCCTACATCAGCCATATCATATATCTTAAGATTACTAATAGTGCAAGGAAGAGTAAAACCTCTTGGGTTTATTTCATTAGACTGTTGCTTGCATGGTAAGGTTTCAAAACTTTCCCCTTCTTCTTCTTCTGCTACGAAGGATACCCCCTGAATTTCGCTAGTCCTACTAGAAGGTGTTTGAATTTGAGTTTTTTTGTAAATTTATTTGCACTTTTCAACCACTATTTTGAGGATGTCAATTAAAGCATCTTCTTCTTCCTCCTTATCTTGCCCAGTCATACATTTACTCAATTCTTCATTCAATCATTCATCTACATCTTCGTCAGAACTTACTTCTTTAGTTTCATAATGAGAGTTAGGTGTGAAAAGGTGATAGTCATTTGGGTCTTTTTCTAAAAGTTCATGCATATCATCGGTAAGTGGTTGGGCAGGTTTGAAACAAGGGGGATTTGAGGAAAGATAATCATTGGTTTTTAGTTTGTCGGGGTGATGATTGTTTTCAAAGATCTTACTTCCTCCAAGGGTGGTTGATCATGAATTCCTAGTATGTGTTTGAGCATAACCCCAAGGATCCTTTTTTATCTCTGCCTCATATTCCATATATTCTGCAATAGTCATGTCATTAATATCCTTTGTTATCATCCTACCGGATTCAGTTCTAACCATTCCATGTGTTTGGCTTTCATGTGTCAACATTAGGTATTGTTTAATGGTGAGGTTTTCAATATCTACCTCATTCATCATGTTTCCCGAGAAATCAATGAAAATTTTAGAAATCTAACTACAACTAAAATTAGCTCCCCGACGACGGTGCTTAAAACTTGATGTGTAAATTGTTTTAAATAATATTTTACCAAGTTTTAAATTTAAAAAACTTGTTTACTGATACACACACTAACGGGCAGAGAACTCAGTCGTATGTAGTGCAGTAGTTTGGTAAATTCGAGGTTGTCCCAAGAGATAAGGTTAAATAGTTCTAATTTGATTATTGTCACGTTTAAAAATGGTTTTAAGTTGATTTTAAGAATTACGGAAAAGTAAATGCAGAAAAGTAAACAGATAGAAGAATTCAGGGAGAAAGGCGTGCTAACCTAACCATTTCACTTCCAATGATACAATTATATTTTTCTGTGCAATGTTCAATTATAAGTTTTATTAGTGGTTATAATGTCGACAAACCCGAATTTTCATTTGAGGTTTGTTCTATACTTACTCTGCGATCTCACATTCCCCTACGATCACACGAGCAGGGCATCCAAGCTTGCAGTGGTTAAATTCCAACTACCCTTAAGACCAATCTATAATCTACACCGATTATTAACCCTCTCTGAAAAAGTTCCCACGCTTTTTAAGTATTTAATGTGACAAAATCGGTAATTTGGTTAACTCCTACACTAGGGATAAATGTCAAGCTACCCTAGTACCCCACTAATCCTAAGTTCAACATGGTAAGTCTAATATCAGGATTAATAAGATCTAAGTCACCCTATATACTACCAAAACATGAGGATCAATGAAAGGCTATAAGGATATCTAACAGAACCATAATTAAATAGGAAATCATAATCATAACAATAGTAGATACATGGTTATGCCATCACTAGGAGTGCTTAGCCGCTCATGGTAACATCAATGCAAGAATTAATGAATAAAGACATGGATTGAATCATCATAATTCTTACAAAGGATGAAATGAACGATTAAATACAATAATTGTGTAAAGTGACTTCTCCCTTGGACCTTCTTATGAAATGCTTCGAACCTTGGGGTTTGGTTCACCCCTTAGAACTGTGTGTAAAGTGATGGAAGTGAATGATGCTGAATGAGCCAGAGGAGGGCTCTATTTATAGGCTTCGAAATGTTTACGGTGCAACCCTTGTGAGATGTTACGTTGTAATCTTGATACATAAGCTTCCAATCTTCTAGGCATAAAATGATGTTATGGCATAACCTTGTCGCCTATGTTACGCCATAATGCTGACTCAGATAAATCATCTCTTGTAAATTTGAATGTTGCGGCTTAAAGTAGGAGAGGCTTTACGTCGTAAAGGGTGTGATGCCTCATTTCTTCTTTGGAGTATGTTACGGCGTAATCCTTCGGGGGTGTTACACCGTAAACTGCCTTGGACTCTTCACTTTAGTGCATTTCATGTCCAAATCCCTTGTCTTTTGCTAAAATGCTCACTTGGTCCCTAAAAACTAATAATAAACAATTAAGTAACATTTTCAGGCATTTACAACATGTTTATAAGCATTTTTAAAGGGATTTTGATATTAAAATGTATTAACTATTTGATGTTATCAATGATGAAATTAAAGAAGCCATGTTTCAAATTGATGAAAATAAAGCACGAGGTTCAGATGGATTCTCTTCTCTCTTCTTTAAAAAGGCCTGGAGAGTTGTGGGCAATGATGTCTGCAAAGCTGTAAGGGAATTCTTTGTCACTGGAAAAATGCTAAAAGAGATTAACTCAACACTGATCTCTTTAATTCCTAAGATTCAGACTCCTGACAAAGTAACAGACTTTAAGCCAAGTGCATGTTGTAATGTGATTTAAAAGTGCATAAGCAAGATTATTATCAACAGAATGGAAAAGCTCTTGGAAGTTTAGTAGGGATGGATCAAAGTGATTTTGTACCAAACAAGCATATTCAATATAATATTCTTCTTTCTCAAGAGCTGATGAGAAGTATGATAGGAAGTATGTCACACCCCGTAAATTTTAGATCAATATTTTAAACCATTCCGATCATTATTTTGAATTTTATCCGTTTTGTTTAAATCTGACGTAAAATCGGGAATTATCTCCCGTAAATCTGGAAAACGTCATCGGACGCGTTTCGGCTTTGGATTTTGATTATTATAGATATTATATGCATTATTTTATCTATTCTAAGTGTTTCGTAGTTTACGATCACTCCCGATATTTATTTTTACGGTTTAGCGCATTATTTACGTTTTTTGCGTTTTTGATCAAACGGAACCCCGAAAACCCGTAATCTTTTCGTGTAAGCTCTAGTTATCGTACATGACGGGTTTAGAAATCAAAATTTTGTGATCACAATTCCCCTCTTGTTGAAATCAAACGGCCAAACCATAAGGAAAACAACTTCAAGCTTTAAAATTAAATCAAGTGGAATCTTTATGCTTTAATTTGAATTGTTTGGAAGCGTTATGCATGCAAGGTGGTGTAAGATGTTCCCTTGTCCTCATGCATCTAAGTTAGGACCACAAACCCACTAACCAAATGAGGGCATTTTGATTTAATTATGAATGGCTAGTTGGTTAAGCATGAAACCCCCCTTGGTTTGTTCGTCCGCACCTACACCACACACACCCTTGGTATGTGTTGGTCACTTATCCATTTGATCCTTCTATTTACTAAGACTTCAACCCCTAAATCTATTCCACTCACTATAAATACCATGCTATACTTCACTTTAGGGTATTCACTTCTCACAACATAGCCTCTAAATTTTTTTTCTCCCTTCTTCTTGCTTCCTTGCTCACGGCAACAACACACCACCACCACCATTCCATAACTTTGATTTCTATCAAGATTCATTCATTCCAAGATCATTTATAACAATATCTAAGGGTGTTCCAAGGGTTTGATCATTTGTTTCAAGGGTTATAAAATTTCAAGAGTTAGGGTTTTGGTTTATAGAAAGGGTTTTACAAGATCATTTGGGGTTTATAGATCTAAGGATTTCAAGTTAGATCTTGTGTGTTACTTGACCCATCTTGTTCTTGTAAGTGTTATATTCCATCTATTGTGGTCTTCTTTATGATTTTTATGCAAGGTTAAGTCTTATGTGCTTGTGGTTTTTGAAAATAAACAAGATAACACTTGAACAAATTATATTATGCTTCTTTGATTTACATAAGGTTTTGATTCTGAGCATAAGTGAACATGAGTGTTGCAACAATAGAAATATTAGGATTAGGTTAGTATTTGATTGTGGTTTTGATAGCGAAGTAATGGTGGATAGAGATTAGGACTAGAATAAGCACTAATGCGATGTTTGGATGATTTTTGGTTGCGTTTTGGCGAATAAAAGCTTATTTTTCAAAACTTAAACCTAGGCTAAGGGATACTTAAAAATGTTTTAAAAGGTTAAAAGTCAAATAATATGATAGTATATGATTCCTCGGTCGTTTCGGTATAAAGAACGCTAAAAACGAACACATAACGAATGAGATACGGCCGTTGGAAGTTTGAAACATTTTTCGGCAAAACACTAAATATAGTTGCTGATTGGAAAATGAAATGAGGTTTTTGGACACTTTCGGACATTTTTGAGGTTTTAAAACATCGGCGAAACATATAGAAACATTAGCGTATTAATTGTTTACATTAAAAACGTCATAAAGGTAATTATGGAATGCCGAATGTTATAAAAGCGTAAGACTTCTAAAAATAGTAACTTTTGAGATAAGTCGTCGAGACGGATGTAAAAGTTAGGCGTTTAGGTATTGATAAAGCATTTTTAGAAATATGGATTTAACAAAATATAAGGGACGGTATTAAGTCTTGAAACTTAGAACTTTCCTAAAATACAAAGTTTCCTAAAATAGTAACTTTTAGTAAACCATGACGGATTTTAATCATGAACATTTTGTCATCATAATGACACCATTTTTCTAACTAAGACACAAACACATATAGATGCCTTCTCGTTGATAAGCGTTTCGCTTTTGGTTTCATATATCATATCTTAGTTCTAAGACGCGTCATTCCTTTAGGTGACGGCTATGATTGTGTATCATCTTTCTCTTACGTGAATATCATTCGCTCATCGCTCTAGGGTGAGTTCATAGCCCCATGTTTTATGATTTCAACTTTACTATTTTGGGGTGAGAAACATTGCTTGTTTTAAACTTTAGACACATGTGTTTTTAGTTATCATTTCCTGTTTACGTGTTGCCTAAGTAGCGATTAGATCACTATCATGCCCGAACCATCTAGAACCGTTAATTACTTATGACCGACCGATTGGGTAAGTAAGCATGAATGTTATAGATAGATCTATCTAGGACTAATTATCCCTATCCGGGTAAGCAAGCACTTACTTGATTCTGTGTCGATGAACGAACATATATATATCATGTCAAAAACTCCTTGGGGTGTCTTGGTCAAACATCTGTAGGGCAGTATCATCGCTTTGCATATTATATGTATCTCTTAATTTAGCATCGGTGTCATGAGCTTAGCGCAACGTAAATACTTTTCATGTGATATTATATCCGTTATAATAGTCACATCACTTTTAAAATCTTGTGGATTATTTATCTTCTGATTCTGATCTATCAGAGGATTCCTTACCTCTAGCACCAGAGTTACCATTGGTTTCACCCTTCTTATGTTTTGATGACTCGAAGACGGACAGTAAGTCCGAGCCTGTTGAGCAGAGACCCAAGAGGCATGGGTCTCTTGCCGTTCATGATGTTATGGTTTCGAGGTAGAGGGACAGGGTCACATCTAAGCCATCCTCACCGTCGGGGTCATCATCTTATGACACATTTGCACCATCATCTGAGTTTCCCATTGCTCCTGTTGATGCCCCACCTGAGATTCGTCGAAGGCCAGCGATTCTTATTTGACCTGGAGTGGCTATTCCTTTCAGTCGACCTTACCACACCCATCATAATGGGCTGCGTAAGTTGTTGACTACAAGGAAGAGAGTTGGACCTTTTCCTGCTTATAAACTTGCATGGAGACGCGTATCTCATCGTTCATCGGATCGTCATTCTTCACCAGACTTTACTTTAGACTCAACTTATTCTGGTTTATCTTCGAATTCTTCATCAGATACTTCTTCAGGATCACCTTCAGATTCATTGTCAAACACATTATCAGTTCATTCTTCAGGGTGTGATGCATCAGGTCAGACTCATTCAGGACCATCGACTAAAGTTGCATCATCTAGGTTGGTTTATCCCCCGGTTATGACTCTATGATATAGTGAGGCTTTTAGTCGTTGAAGGTCTACACCATTGTCTACTCCTTACCCACTGACGACATTAGAGTCATCCCTAGATTCATCTTCTGAGAGATTATTGGATTCAGCTTCACTTTCTGCTGGACCATCTCGCAAGAGATGCAGATCTCCTACTACTTTAGTATCGTAATCTACTTCTGTTTCGAGATTGATAGCCCCTACTCATGCTGATCTTTTACCACCTCACAAGAGGTTCAAAGATTCATACTCACTCGAGGAAAGCATAGAGGAGCATATGGAGATTGGTATTGCTGGTGCAAAGGCTGTTGTAGATATGGGTATTGGTGATGGAGTTGAAGCTCATACTAAGGATGGTATAGGTATGGGAGTTGAGATTGCTGCTAGTGATATTAGGGAGGACGAGGAGGAGTTTAAGGCAGAGGCCAGTGCGGGAGGCACAACAGAGATCGTTGTAGATCCATGTTACTGGTGGTATTTCAGAGTCTACTAGAGGAGATGTTCCTGATCTTAAGGATGCTCTTTATGATATAGTTCACTACATGTCGGAGGTTACTCTTGATAGGATTACTTAGTTTGAGACTGCTTAGAGATAGTTAGAGGCTGGTAAGTTGATGGCTAGCGGAGAGAGAGCTGGTTTGACTGATAGGATTAAGAGGTTAGGATTGGAGAACCTAAAGGTTCGAGCTTTGTTGTGTATCGAAAGAGACGGGTTGACAGTCTTCGTCATCACATGGTACTTTCTCAGGAGGAGTTTCGTCAGATTCGTAGGGATCGTGATGATGCTCGAAGGAGACTTAGGAGATTGGAGTCGTTTGTTGAGAGGCATTTGGGATTTCGCCCTTATTTTGGTAGTACCATAGTTATGTAGGACATTAGACTGATGGTTAGGTCTAGATGTTAGTAGTAGCAATATTGTAAATCAAGTACCCCATCATGGGTTGATTGTAACCGAATTCAATTCTAATATATATGAAATCTTATTCTACTATCCCATCGTGTGTTCATCTTTAATATGATATTGTTATTTATTCATTTTGGAAAATGTGTTGTTATTATATTTTATTTCATATTATGTATTTAATTCTCGTTATAAGTCACCGTATATCGTTTAGAATCTCATCATGTGCTATTTATTGTGTTTAGGACATGACTATCACACGTTTCAGAATGACCCCTGAAGCTATCGAAGAGCTCATTACCCAGCGAGTGGCTGAGGCATTGGCTAACTATGAGGCAACCCGTGCTGCTAACGCTCTCGAGGCCGAAAGTCAAAGCCAAAATGGCAATGACGGCGATAATGGAAATGGTGGAAATGGGAATGGAAACCCGAAGATAGAGGAAACAATGGAAATGGAAATCTAAATGAGAATGGTAGAGGTGCTATGCCAGTTGCTCGTGTATGTACCTATCAAGACTTTGTGAAGTGTCAACCACTCAACTTCAAAAGGACCGAAGGAGTTATAGGTTTGACAAGATGGTTTGAGAAGATGGAAACAGTGTTCCACATCAGCAATTGTCTAGAAGTGTATAAGTTAAGTATGCCACTTGCACTTTGCTAGATAGTGCATTAACTTGGTGGAATTCACATAAAAGGACAGTTGGAGTTGATGTTGCGTTTGCTATGACATGGAGAGATCTTATAAAGTTGATGACGGAAGTGTATTGTCCAAGGAACGAGATACATAAAATGGAAACTGAATTGTGGAACTTGACTGTGAAGAACAATGATTTGGCTTCTTATACTCAAAGATTTCAAGAGTTGACTTTGTTGTGTACTAGAATGGTTCCAGAAAAGGAAGACCGAATTGAGAGGTATTTTGGAGGTCTCCCTAACAACATTCAAGGGAATGTGATGTCTGCTGAACCAACGAGACTCCAAGATGCAATTCGGTTGGCTAACAGTTTGATGGACCAAAAGTTGAAAGGTTATGCAATTAGGAGTGCTAAGAACAAAAGAAAGTTTGAGAGCAATCAAAGAGACAACCGTGCACAACAACCCTCATTCAAGAGGCAGAATGTTAGAGGATCAAATGTGGCCAGAGCCTATACGGCTGATGGTAATGAAGGTAGGGTTTATGTTGGACCTCACCCTCTTTGCAACAAGTGCAAGTTACACCATGTTGGGCCATGTACTTTAAAGTGTAGAAGTTGTGGAAAGATTGGTCATTTGACCAAGGATTGTAAGCCCGTAGTTCTTGCGGCAGTTAATCAGAGGGCCCCGATGATGAATTAAAGGATTGCCACATGTTTTGAATGTGGAAGGCAAGGGCATTTCAAGAAGGATTGCCCCAAACTGAAGAATCTTCCTAATGCTAGAGGGAAAGCTTATACTATTGGTGGAGAAGATGCAAACTCAGGATCCAATGTTGTCACGGGTACGTTTCTTCTCAACAACCATTATGCTTCTGTATTATTTGATTCGGGTGCCGATCGAAGTTTCGTGTCGACTACTTTTAGTACCTTGCTTGATGTAATCCTCGATACCTTAAACGTTAGTTATGTTGTCGAATTAGCCGACAGAAGGATTGCCGAAACAAATACTGTGCTTAGAGGCTGTACCATAGGATTATTAGGTCATCCGTTCAACACTAATTTAATGCCCATAGAGCTCGGTAGTTTTGACATCATCATCGGTATGGATTGACTGGTGAATAATCATGCGGTGATTGTCTTTGACGAGAAGATAGTACGTATTCCTTTTGGAGATGAAATTCTGATCGTTAAAGGAGATAGGAGTGATAAGGGGAAGAAATCGACGTTGAGTATCATATCATGAATGAAGACTCAGAACTATATGGAGAAAGGTTGTCAAGTATTTCTGGTGCAAGTTACAAAGAAGGAAACAGAAGTTAAGTCGAAGGAGAAGCGACTGGAGGACGTGCCAAATGTACGGAAATTTCTAGAAGTCTTTCCAGAAGACTTGCCTGGATTGCTACCGGTGCGACAAGTTGAATTTCAAATTAACTTAGTCCCTGGTGCTGCACCTGTGGCACGAGCCCCTTATAGACTTGCTCCTTTGGAAATGCAAGAACTGTCTGTGCAACTGCAAGAACTTTCTGACAAAGGATTTATAAGGCTAAGTTCTTCATCATGGGGAGCTCCGGTCTTGTTTGTCAAAAAAAGATAGATCTTTTCGGATGTGTATCGATTACCGTGAACCGAACAAGCTTAATGTTATGAATCAATACCTACTCTCGAGAATTGATGACTTGTTTGATCAGCTCCAAGGATCAAGTGTCTACTCGAAGATCGACTTGAGGTCTAGATATCACCAACTCAGAGTTCGTGACGAGGATATTCTAAAGACGGCGTTTAGGACACGCTATGGTCATTACGAGTTCCAAGTAATGCCTTTTGGATTGACAAATGCACCAGCGGTATTCATGGATTTAATGAATCGGGTGTGCAAGCCATTCTTGGATAAATTTGTTATCGTGTTCATAGATGATATTTTGATCTACTCAAGGAACAAAGTGGAACATGAAGGACATCTTAAGCAAATTCTGGAGTTACTTAAGAAGGAATAATTGTACGCCAAGTTTTCAAAGTGCGATTTTTGGCTTTCTAAGGTACAATTTCTCGGTGACGTGATTGATAGAGAAGTCATTCATGTGGACCCGGCTAAGATAGAATCAATTAGGAATTGGGCATCGCCCAAGACTCCGACAGAGATTCGTCAATTTTTTAGGTGTTGCTGGTTATTACCGAAGGTTTATTGAAGGCTTCTCGAAGATTGCTAAACCTATGACCAAATTGACTCAGAAGAGCGTGACATTTGATTGGGGTGAAAAGGAAGAGGCTGCATTTCAGACATTAAAGCATAAGTTGTGTAGTGCACTGATTTTGGCATTGCCTGAAGGAAGTGAAAACTTCATGGTTTATTGTGATGCTTCTCACAAAGGGTTGAGCGCGGTGTTGATGCAAAAAGAGAGAGTCAAAGCTTATGCATCCCGCCAACTCAAGATCCACAAGAAGAACTATATCAATGTATACAATGTCTTTTGCCACAAAGAAAAACATACCATAATAGTTGCAGAAAACGAATAATATGTACATAGTCTTGCCAAAAGTTCAATATAGACCAAATATTTGTCATAGACCCAATGAACCAATCATAGCCACTCATTTTTTCATCAAAAATAAAAAAACCCACTTTCCACTTTTTTTTTAAAATTAAATATCTTACACACTGTTAATCGTTACGCAAAACAAAACATATCATCGCGACGTGAATTAAATTATCTTTCTATAGAGGGGCGACACTATATATATTTTCGACAAACTTTTTTTTTGATTTTATGAAGTCATATACGATTTTATGAAATCATATATGATTTATGAAATCATATATGATTTTATGAAATCATATATGATTCGTTATACGAATCATATATGATTTGTATGACGAATCATATATGATTTTCGCAATTCGTGACTAAAACAAAATTGAAAAAAAGTTCGTCGGAATCAGGTATGATTTTATGAAATCATATATGATTTTTGCAATTCGTGACTGAAACAAAATTGAAAAAAAGTTCGTTAGAATCACAAATCATATATTATGATTTTATAAAATCATATATGATTTCATGAAATCATATATGATTCGTTATACGAATCATATATGATTTTCGCAATTTGTGACTGAAAAAAAAATCGAAAAAAAGTTCCTCGAAAGTATATCGTATCACCCGTCTGCTGAAAGATAAAAAAAATACTCGTCGCGATGGTGTATTTTTTGTCGTGTGACGATTTACCGTTTATAAGATATTTTATTTTTAAAAAGAGATGGAAAGTGGGGTTTTTTTATTTTTGATTAAAAAATAGATGGTTGAGATTGATTCATTGGATCTATAACAAATAATGGGTATATGTTGATCTTAACTCAGTCTTAAGTGGTTCAATTATTAGCTTCCTGTGACAACTATTTGAATGGCATATGGTCATCAAACTGACACTTACGATAATATTCTGTGTCCTTAATCCTTTTTATATCTTGTCGCCTCTTTGCTTTTCTACATCTATAAACTTTGTGAAACGTATAATAAAATTTTAGGGACTTCTGGATATTGCAGGCAAATAGTTTAACAGCGTTGGATGTACACAAATTATTGTTGCTAGCATTATTTTTATATGGTTATAACTTTAGCAGTGCTACTCATTAAAGAAAGACGTGTTCTATATCAAGAACCAACCGATTCATAAAGTTTAACAAAATCTGTGATTTCAATTTTGTCTCAGCAACAAAAGCGGATGCATGGAGAAACCTATGGACAATCTCTCTTCACAAAATATTTGCAGCCGTAGCAATGGGAATTGCTCTCTTGAGACTGATACCAAAGAGGCCATTCTTGCTAACCGTAGTCTACTCCTTTGCCTTTGGGATCTCCAGCCCTATTGGGGTTGGAATAGGAATCGCCATTGATGCAACAACTGAAGGAAAAGTAGCTGACTGGATGTATGCCATCTCGATGGGCATTGCTTGTGGTGTTTTTGTGTATGTAGCTATTCACCATCTCATATCCAAAGGGTTTAAACCAAGAGAAGATTCTTACTTTGACACACCATTTTTCAAGTTTCTTGCGGTGCTTCTTGGGGTTGGAGTCATTGCAGTTGTGATGATTTGGGATTAGGATTTCTTTTCTAGATCAAAGGATTTATGATATTTATTGTGGATTTTGTAATTTACTAATGTGTGTAATATATTGCATGTGATCATTATTTAGAAAGTTTTATTTATGTGTGTGTTCTTGATGGAACAAATCAATTATTGAAAGAGTAAATTGCATAAATCGTCCTTAAAGTTTGGTCAAATTGCATGTTTCGTCCTAAACGTTATGAAAGTGCAAGGATCGTCCCTGTGAGGAAACTTTTGGTGCAAATATCGTTCTTGTGGAGAAACTTTTGGGGAAACCTTTGGTGCAAGTATCTGCACCAAAGGTTTCCTCACAGGGACGATCCTTGCACTTTCGTAACATTTAGGACGAAACATACAATTTGACTAAACATTATGGACGATTTATGCAATTTACTCTTATTCAAATCTATCTCCTAGACTCTTACCCATTTCATGTTTGTTAACCGAAATCCATATAGATGATTTGTGTGTTATTCTTCTGTGATTCAAAAGAACCAAAAAATTCGTGGGTTTTGAGGCTAGTAGATGAGATTTGTAGATTTTTTTTAGTTTTGATGATATGGTATAGAGAAAAAAACATAAATACTACTAGTAGCATATCAAGACATGTTTCAGCTGAATACTGTTAACCTCCAAAAAGTTAGTACGTGAGAATGTGAGATATTAGAGAGTGAATGTGTGGTGGCTGTGAGAATTTTTAGGGTTAGAAGAATAATTAGGGGCTTAGGGCATGTATACAACAGGCTTGTTATTTTTGGGCCAAGTCCATAAATTATACTCTTATTAGTAAGCTCAATATAAAACAAAATCAAAAGTGACGACATTGTGGCCAATTTTTTTTGTGTTATGATATATGAATTTATTTTATGGGCTATAATGATTATATAAATTTTGGTATTATAATTTGGTCTATAGATAATGTTTGGCTGAATTTTCCAGGTTCGTTGGACTAGAAACCGAGCTAGTTTTCGTGAAAGCGAGTAATTGTAATGATAAGCATAACACGTTTGTTGACATGGGTGAACTGAAACCGTGTGTTTGTGAAAATATACTTATATAATGGACAATTAAAGTCATTCAAACAATTTTAAAAAAACAAACAACATTATTACATTTCGATTCAAACATTAGAGCCACATCTTACCAGTAAGATGTGGTAGTTAAATTCAGACAAAAAACATCTTAATAAAACAAACACACCCTTAAAGAAGTCGTTTGTGCATTATATAATGAATGAACCGACTTATAATCATACTTTGACTAAAACAAGAACTAAAGTCACACTAAGACCCTTATAAATTTGACTAATGTGCATACTAATCCTAACAATTTTCACCTTAGTATTTGTCACATCCATAAAATATCGCAACGGAAAGGTAACCAAGGTATGACTTTATAGCACAAGAAACACAAGAATATAAAGAACGACCTCTATATGAGTCGTTTTAAAAAGACATTCATTTGATACATTCGGATAAAATAAGTTTTTACAAATACATCCCATTGTTTCATCACAAAATAATATGTAGTTTGAAAAGGTAATCAAATGAATGAAGTTTATGCAGGAAATCTCCATATGACGCAACCGCGGTGGGTGACTCTAACAAAGAGACTTCGAGATGCTAGCCATGATGTTTGCAAGTTATTAACCTGAGAAATACATGCTAAAATGTCAACATAAAGTTGGTGAGTTCATAGGTTTAAATAAGTATAAGTGTGGACCACAAAATTTTCGAGTGTAATATCACTAAAAAAGTATTACTATTGCACTATGCTAATGACACCGAAGCCTTAAGTAAAGTTCAAGTTGTTACAAGTTTTCCCCGATAGGTGCATTGCCACACACCTAAAGTTCCTCAAATGAAATCTGCCCGTATTGACCAGTACATTCGGTCAAGTGAGAGCTACCAACACTCGGACATGAAGTTCAATCCCAAATAGATCTATTCACAACATTCACTCTCACACAAAGTAATTAACGTTTCATGAGGGTAACTTAGGCAATACGTAAAAGTTTTAAGTACTTGTGTCCGTAAGTAAAAGCAAGCAATGTATTCTCACCCCAAGTATTTCAAAACAAGTAAAAAGTGGGGCTATGAAACTCAGCTTAATCGAATAGGTGATTCGGTAGTAGTACGAGTACAAATGAGTCAAATTATCCTAACCGCAACCTAATTTAATAATAAGGCGCTTTAGGTTTACAATATAAAGTGAACTATATGCATATGGGTTTTATAAAAAATTTATCACCCTTATATACTTGTGTCTAAGGTTTACTAAGTTCCAAATGTGATTTAAATCCAAGTTTGCTAAGTATTTATACTTAGAAAATCAAAGCAGTTTTCAGTAAACATTTTTACACCTGACTTCTCGGGCACATAACTCATTCATTTTCTAATGAAATCAGTCCATCCCAAAGCCTTGATTGAAGGTTTTTGAGTTGTATTTCCAAATATGTAAGTCTTACCTTCTGACTCAAAGTTTAAAGGGTTTAAAAGTGCTAAACAATACACGGATGTCAAAGTTGGAAATTTCCAGAAAGTTTTACTCAACTTGTTTTAGTTATAACTCCTTCAATACTTAACTTTTTTGATTGATTCAATTTGCTGAGTTTAAGTCTAGGTCTTGGATATAAAAAGTTTAAAAGGCTCAGTTCCCCATTCTAAATTTAAAAGGCTCAAAAATGCGCATCTTATTCAATGTGTAAATCTTGACAATTTGTCTTGTACAGAATGTTAAAAATACTAATAAAAATTTTGAATTCATAAAATTGATAATGGAACTTTCTAAGACATAGTACTAAGGAGTGGTGCCAAGAAATGGGTCATAAGTGTTCTTTAAAGTTGTTAAAATGATCTCACAAGATGACATAAAAATCTACCAGAATTAGAGTTTTTAACAAACAAGTTTATTTCAAGTTTTTACACAACAAGTATATAGTGGTTGTTAGAAATACAGAAAAGTATCTGTCACTTCCAATATATGCAGTCATAGCTCGTAGTAACTAGTAATGTTATGTTAGTAAGCTAACCGGGCCAAAGTTACAATGTAAGCCCATAACACAAGCCCATGGCCGGTTATGCTAGGGATATATAAACCCTCTCCACACATGGGGAGGGTGTTGGTTGTTCATTTGTCACATTTTCACTTAAGCTAATATTATTATTTTTCTTTCTCTCTCTAAGTGTTCATCCAACCACCTCTTTCTCTCTCTCTAAAACTCTAAGTGAATCATTCCATACATGTGTTAAGATTATTCTACAATTGGTATCAAGAGCCATGGGGTGTTTGTAAAGGTTTTGTGTGCGTTTGTTACTCATTTAGTTCGTGTAGTTTGGTTCGAAATTTTCAAAAAGTTTCCACTTTTTGAGGGTTTTTAAAACCATAAAGATCATAACTTTCTTACTTAGTTATCCTAATATAGACTAGAAGTACAAGAAAATCTTTCAAAAACCATAAAAAACATCATCTTTGTGAGTCTTTTTGGTTAAAAAGAGGGTTTTTGTACCAAGAATCTTGATTTCAAAATTTTCGTATCAAAAACGTTAAAGTTTGTGTTTTTAAGGTTCTAATAGTCTTAGATAAGTAAGAAGTACAAGAAAAATCGGGTAAAAACGTAAAAAAGTGTGTCTTTTTAAGATTTTTCATTTTTGAGTTTCGAAGTTAGTCAGGCGATCTATACATTCGTTTGTTCAGGCGATTTATACCTCAGTTTGTTTAGGCGATCTATGCTTTCGTTTGTTCAGGCGATTTATACTTCAATTTCTTCAGGCGGTCTATACATTCGTTTGTTCAGGCGATTTATACTTCAGTTTGTTCAGGCGATCTATACATTCGTTTGTTCAGGCGATTTATACTTCGATTTCTTCAGGCGATCTATACTTCATTTTCTTCAGGTGATCTATACTTCATTTCCTTCAGGCGATTTATACAATTTTGTGTAAAGGCGATTTATACAATTTTTGTTAAGGTGCTTTATACAATTTGTGTAAAGGCGATTTATACAACCTTTATGAAGGCGATTTATACAATCATGTGTAAAGGCAATTTATACAATTTTTGTAAAGGCGATTTATAGATTGTCATTTATAAAGGCGAATTATACATTGTTCTTCACTAGGGCAATTTATACATTTGTCCTAAGGAGATATATACATGTTTTTTTTGTTAAATGAATTATACGGTTGTTATTTGATTTGTAAAATCCCGTGAAGATTCGATTTCTCGGTTTTATCAAGAATCGTAAAATCCCGTGTATTCCAAAAAGACTTAAACTCATTAATCAAAACTTACTTTAACACAACAACCACCAATCACTGTCCGATCACTTTAATCTTATCACATTGAAATGGATCCAATGATTTCACTTGGACAAAAGAATACTCTTGCTAAGTACATGATACTCTCTGGTGCAGACAATCGTCCATTCATGTTGGACAAAGACCTGTATGATTTGTGGAAGAGTAGAATGGAATTTACTACATTGCAAAATAGAGAAACACAGAAGGAAATAATACTTGGATCTGTGAAATGGTCCCACTCATTTGGCCTACGGTTAGAACGAGAACTGGCGTAATCAGAACAAAAAAAAAATATGTTGAATTGTCTGCTGGTGAGAAAATTCAAGCTGATTGTGATATGAAAGCTACCATTTAATTCTTCAAGCGTCTTCCGTGTCTGAAATTATTCACTTGTGACTCATCACAGAGTTGCATAAAGATATATGGGAGACGTGTTCAGTTATAATGTGAGGAAAATAAATTATCTGAAGATTTTGGAAAGCGTTTTGTCCCATAACAAGAACTGTCTGCAGAGCAAATGTTTTGGTTACAAAGTTTTGACAAGAACTCTGAAGAACCTAGTACTTCAAATACACCTGTCAAAATTGAAATTCCTAGTGAAGTTCCAAAAGTAAGTTTGGTAAATAAAAGTCTTAAAAAACTTAGATTTCATCTTGCTAATTGGTATGTGTTTAATTACGCATACCTTTTACCTTTAAAAACAAGCTAAAATAACCAAAAACAGACTTAAAATGCCAAAAATATGCTTGTTTTGCTAATTGTGTTGTGCAGGAATGGATATCTAAGAAAAGGACGAAAAACGAAGCCAAAACGACAAAACCGGACACGAAATGGAAAAGTATGATAAAGACAAAGCCCAAGTCTAAAAAAGTCAACCAAAGTCAACCCCGACAAACCCAAAAGTCAAACCCGAAGCCATAAATGAAGAAAAATAAGTTTAGGGGCCAAAATTGCCAAATCCCTAACTTATTTAAAGAAGAAAATCAAGAAAACACTTGTGAGGGACCCAAACTGCTATTTCCCTAAAATATAAACCACAAGGGGTGTTCCTGCCAATGGCAGAAACTTATAACACAAAAGGACTTCCTTTGCAAAAAGTGTTATATAACTAAGGGGGTGATTCTGTCATTTTCAAAAATCTGTTTAACCATAAGGACGAAATTTGCAAGACATATATAATCGTTGAAGGGCCATTCATGGGCAAACCCAAACCTTTATTTATAAACTCAAAAAAAACCCTGTGTTTAAAACACTGTTTATCTTCACCACCGTTTTCCCGCCAAACTTCTTAACCCCACAACCTGTCCCTCTCATACCTCGTTGACCTCACCACAACACTCCAAACCCTTCACTCTCATAAGCCCCACCCCCCACATGGTCAAGTCCACGCTGGCAATCCTAAGTTTCAAAATTCGATCAAGGGTTGAAAATGTTTGATTGGGCAACACTCAAGATGAAGGGTTCAGATTGCTTTATGTCTTCTACACACACAACAAGCACACATGACTCATTTGTCTCAGCAAACTAGCACAAGGAAGAAGAGGACAAAAAGACAAGAGGACCAAAGAGATAGAACCCTAGCTCGTTTTCTATATAAGTCTTTGTAAGCCCTTGAGGCAAAGGAGTTCAGTAGTCTTTAGTTAAAAACTAGTATAATTTTTTACTTTGTAATGTTCTTTTAAAGTTTAATGAGAATTCAGCTTATTTCCTAAAATTGTGTTCTAAGTTTTTATCTTAACTAGTGTTGTTTTTTTTAAGTTCATATAAGTTCTCAATTAAGTCATTTATCAACCTGTTTAAATTTAAATACAAAAATTTAAAAGACCAAAAAGAAAAAAAGAGGTGCTGAATTATAAGCTTATTGGATGAATGAGCAGACAAGGAAGGCTCATTGGGTTTCTTAGATAGCTTATTTATAAGCTTGGGTAGGTCTTAGAGCTTATTTAGGTATTTATCACTCCTGTTTTGAGCAAGGAGTTAAGGTACCTTACTTTTTAACATTTCAGCTTATTAGTACTGTAGCTATAGCTTATTGTTGCTTATTTTTAGCTTATCCTTGTTTTTAATGCTTGTTTATGTCTTATTTGTGTCTGCTATTGGTTCTATGCTTTTATTTTAAGTTTTAATTACAAACTGCCTAAATTGCTTATTTGTGCTTTTTGCTTATCTGCTTAATTCCTTGCTTATTTCCTTTTGATTTTTGCTTTTTATTACTTAGTATTGTATATTTAATATTTGTCCTTAAAATTTTTAGCTTAAATCTGTCCCTAATAGTCTTAAAATCCAAGTTTAAAATTTTAAAGGGGTGTTTGGGATAATATGAAAATGGGTCAAAATGGTATGGCAATGGGTTGTGGCCATTTGGGCATCTCTGGCTAGCTTTATTGAGTCACTATAAGTCTGTTTTTCAAAAAATTTGAGTCCAGAAGAGTGTTTTCAAGTTTTCCATTGAATTCTCTTAAATCTGTTGAAAAATTCATAAGGGTTATTGAGCTTATGTGTTTAAGCTCTTAAAACTTGAGTTGAGATTTGATTTGGTGTCATATGGTTGTGTCAAGATCAACTAGCTAAGTCCCTTTTGTCTCTCTTATATTAGCTTAAGTCTGTCAACATAAGCTTTGTGTTGTTCAAAAGTTAAAAAAGCTCATTTTCAAGTTTAAATCTCAGATAGCAAAAATGTTTTTAAGTCCTTGAATTTTTGTGCACAAGTAAATTTCATAACAAACTCAATCTGTTTAAACTTTATTTTTAATTTTGAGCTTATTAGGGAGCTTATTTTTAAGCTTACTTTTTCATAAAATTCAGTTACAAATCTGCCCTGGTGCTAAGGGCTTACTTTCAAGCCCACTTTTCTAGCTTATTTGTGAACCTTATCCTGAGCTTTTGGCTTTTCTAGAAAGCCCATAAGCTCTTTTAATAAGACCTTTGTTTCAGTCCTTAGGAAGCCCTTTTAAGTGCTTAATTCTAAGCACAAAAGTGGCCATTTGACTGTTTTTTTAGCATAGTGTAGGAAATAACTTAATTTTACTTTCCAGCTTATTGTGCTTTTTAGTTGTTGTTTTCTTGTTTATAGTTGCTTATTAAGTGTGCTTGTTTCCTTTGTTTTCTTATTGTTCATATACTTTGCTTATTGTGTGCTTAAAGTCAAAATCAAAAGTACTTAAGTCCTTTAAGTCTTAACAATCTGTCTGACTTTGAATTCCTTATCTGGCTTATTGTGTAGTTTTTAGTTGTTGATTTTTGATTCTATCTGCTTATTATGTGTCCATTGTTGCTTGTTGGTGCTTATTGTGCCACTTTCTTTGCTTAAATTGTGCTAAAAATCAAAATCAAAAAGCCAGTATAAGCCATTAGCCATTTAAGCTATCTGTCATAATCTTTTAGCTTTTTCAGGCTTATTTCTAGCTTTTCATAAATACTTGTAGTTAGGAAAAATGTTTATCTTCATTAGCTTAACCAGTTTGCATAAAAAAAATTGAAAAAAAATAGTACTGTAGCATAAAAAAAAGGTGGGAGTGGGACTCGAACCCCTCCCCTCACGCTCACAACACAACACACTTACCACTCAGCTCCGGTAGGGCTATCCAACAGCCTCTACATCTTTTATTGTTTTATGCCTTTTTAGGCCATTTAGCTATAAGCCCGTTTAAGCTTATTCTGAGCTTATTTTTAAGCTCATTTTCGAGTTTCTTATTTTTTTAGGACTGTCTTAGCATTAGGTATTTTCTATAATTTTTTCGGATTTTTAAAAATTAGTTTAGTATTTTTTATAATTTATTTTCATTAAAAGTTAACAAAATTCATAAAAAATAGAAAATTTATCAAAAAAATATTTTTCTTTTTTTTACAAAATTTTCTTTTATCATTTTCTTCGTAGGAAAAATAGAAAAACTTTCGTAGGGTCATTGTTGTAAACTTTTGATTTTTAAAGCTCGGGTCTCGGGCCCGGTTTTCGTTTTGACTCGTTTTTAACTCAAATTAACTCCGTTTTCAGTCTAGTCTTTTTCATTCTTCATTTTTAGTCATCTAGAGTAGATTAGAAGTAAAAATTTCTTTGTAGGGTTAATTTTTAAGATTTTAGGTTTTTGACCCCTTGTTCGGGATTCCTGCTCTTGTTTTTCAGTTTAATTTTGTAATTTTTAGGTTTTTCTCAATCGTTTTTGCTTATTATTGATTAATTTAGCTTTCTAAACTCCCAAATCATTAATCTCATTCAAACTCCAATTTTCCGACTGTATCGATTCTCAAGCACAGCCTCGTTGGGGATAAACGACCCGGGAATATCCTATACTACTTCTCGGTTTCATTGATTATTTTTAGATTATACTTATTATATATATTTTATTATATATTATATATATAAAAGGTGTTAGTTTAAATATCAACCAATCACTAATTTTGACAAAGTGGTAAAAGTAAAAACTACACCTGATGCTATCACTGAGGGTCGTGGGGGCTTTGAACATACCAGTAAGGTTTTTCTAGCTGAAATAATTCCATGGTTAAACAAGTTAAAAGAATTTTTTAAAGAGTTTGACAAAGGTCTTCTTGATGAAATTACTGAAGTACAAACTGTTTTCACCCAAATAGAAACAGTTGTGGAACAATGCTCTGTCGTTAGGAAATGTTGTGAAATTTAACAGAAACAATTTTTGATTGAAAACGATCGAGTCTTGGATAAAAAAATATCTCAAGAAATTGTGAATATTGTGTTGCATTCTTCTGTTGTCAGTTGTGATTGTGAGAAAAAGAATGAGGATTATGTGGGTACATGCAATAAGTGTCTGGAACTTGAAGCTGAGCTTGTAAAAAAGAATGATGTCTATAATAAACTTTCAAAACGGTGTTCAAACCTTGAAAAACATTACATTTCTATTGAAGTTGCCATGCAACTAAATCAAGAAATCTTTCAAAAATACAAATTATGTGTTAACCAAAATGCTCCTGAAATTCAAGAATATTTTAAACAAAATGATTTGAAAGCTCAACTACAAGCAAATGATACTGTCATCGACAAATTAAAGGAAATAATTCATTCTTTGAGAGAAAATACGAATCATGCTAGAGTGAAACAAGATATGGATGAGATTGAAACCATAAACATTGAATTACAGCATCGTGTGGCCAAATTACTCTCTGAAAATGAGCTTTTGCATAAAGAAATTAAGCATTTGAAAAAGATTTACAAATATCAATTTGATTCAATTAAAAAGACGCGTGCTTCTTCTAAAGAACACAGTGACTCTTTGATTATTCAATTGAACTCTAAATCTATGGAAAATGCTGATTTAAAAGGTCAAATTCAAGAAAAGGTTTTTGTGACAACAACATTACAAAATGAATTAAGGAGATTAAAACGAAAAAAATTGCTTGATAATGTCACCACAATAACTAATGCCACCACTATTGCTTCAGGAATGTTCAAGCTAGACATTGAACATATTTCTCACAGACTTAAGAACAATAGGGATGCCCATGAGGATTATCTTAAGAAGACTATAGAAAATACTGACACCATACGTGGACTTGTGAACGCGTTAGAAAACAAAATCCTAGTTAACCTCTTTTAGATTCTGCGTGCAGGTGTACTAAACATGTTCAAGAATTGTTAGTCTATGTCTCTAAGACATGCCCTAGTTTAACAAAACCTAGTAAGATTGTAAAACCCTAAAATCAGAACAAGTGCAAAATTACCAAAATGCCCCTAATGTCAGAAAATTAAATAAAAGCATGAATAAAAATTCAATCAAGTGTTATAAATTATAAAGTACATCATGTTACAAGTATGAAATTTATATAAGATTAAAATATCTTATATTATGCAAGAAAAATAATTATTTCTTATATTTATGCATTTTGCCGAAATTATTATAAGTTAATTACTTATATTATACAATTAAAATATAAAATAAAATAGGGAAATTATAAAATATTTTTAGGCAAAATTAAATCTGATTTTATCCCTTAGAAATACCCAAAATCTCGGCATTTTATGTTGTATATCTTTTTATATACAATTTTCATTTGTAAATATCTTAAAAACCATTTCCAAAACCCTAAACAATTAAAGTGGCGGCTCCATAATTTTTTCAAGGCAAGGAACGATTTTTCTAGGGTTCTTGGGAGTACAAGGGAGCTAAGAAAATTATTGGTTCATTGGTTTGAAGCTTGATTCGATTTATGGTGTTCTTTTGAATTCGAAATACCTAGCCGAACTCAATAATTCATAAAATCATCCATAATTATTCAAGGTATTTTTATAACTCATTTTACATTATATACATCTGATATGTTCATGAGAAAAATTACCATGCACGTTATTTTGATTTATTAAGCTTAAACATGATCTAAACCCTAAATAATTGCAAGAATTGTATTCGGCTCTAAATAAATTTATACTTTCGATTTTATAATTTTTATGACTTGTATATATCATGTATGAACCAGATAAATTGTTAGAAAAATTGTATAAAAGATTTAGATAATTATTGTGGAATTTCTAATTCTTGCCGATTTTGAATTATGAAAGAAATGAAGAACTCTTTGCGTTAGAGAGATTTCACGCGGAAGTCCCTTTTATGTTACCAGATTATATTTCATGTTTGGACTTTATTATTCAGGGGGTATGGGTGCATCCTCGTTTACATGTTTTAACATTCATGGTGTTTGGTTGGTGTGTGTCTACATCACATCACTTTGGAGCTGATCCCTCCACCCAAATTATTATAAGAGGTCACCCCTTATAACATGTTGAGGCAGCCCTCTATTATTATGCATGGATTCAGCATTAAGTATTTTGCCATGTACGATTATATGAGCTCGTGGGCATTCCTATTATCTATGTTTATATATCCATGATATCTCATGACTCTATACTTCGTATTACCATGATTTTACATGTTTATTTCTATTCTGCATGATCGCATTCTAGGTTTCCTCTGACACTCATGATCTTTCCGCTGCTTTATATTTATTATCGGGATTCATACTTATTACTTACATTGTTATTATATCCATTCACTGAGGTTATGCGCAGACGTATTTTTTCTCTTTCTTTTGCGGCAGGTATTAGGGGAGATTGGGCTTGAGAGAGTGTGTGCTTGGAAGTGACCATTTAGTTCCTTTCTCTTTTATCGCAGACCTTTGTTTGTGCTATACTCTCTTGGACTCATGTTTGTAGTCCTTTAGACTTTTCTTTTACCGTTCTTCATGTTGATCTATAATCGGGAGCGAGTTTGAATTCCGGCTTTCCACTTTGTTTATTCTAGTGTTATCATTTATGTCTTTATGCCTTTTATTTGCTTTGGTAGGACACATGATTATGTCGTTTTGCCTATTCGGAGCGGGTTAGTGTCGTTACAATATGGTATTCGAGCTCAGGCTTCGACCTGTAGGCTCTAAATTGACTCTGTGAGAGGGAGGATGGGTAGAATTAGGTTCCTTCAGAATTGACGTTTAATCTTTTTTTGTCGCGTTTTGACCTTGTTAAACTGTTAAAACCTTTTTGCAAATGTCAGGGGTGAACACTGTCCGATGCTGAACTGCTGCGGTCCCGTTCAGGCAGCGTGGATGCATGGCTCCCACAGATTCGACGAGCAGGTTCGGGAAGAATACCGCAATGGTGCCTTCACCCCCCCCCCCCCCCCAGGTAGTAATCCTCACCAGTCACTATTCATTACTTGCTTGAGCGCTTCAATAAGCAGAAATCACCATTCGTTCGTAGAGGGCAGTTGCCCCTGTTGATGCTGAGAATTGGATCTCAAAATTTCATTTGAGCAGATTTTCGAGTGATGGATTGTAATGACTGTTTGTTTAACGACCAGATTGGTGTGTATAGTTCGAGAGGTGACGCGTTGGGCTTGGTAGAAGGCCTATAAGCAGGCCAAAGGAGGAGATGCGGGGGTCCTTACCTTGACTTGTGGCGCTTTCAAAGAGCTGTTCTTTTTCAGTTTTTCCCTCGAGACGAGCTAAGAGCGTTTTGAACGAGGGAGTACCATTCCATCCGCCAAAGGGCGAGTGAAAATAGTACTGAGTACATGCAGCATTTCCTCCGCCTAGCTGGTTTTCTTGGACAGGCTGCTGGTACTGCAGAAGAGCAGGCGAAGAACTTTTGTTGGGGTCTTCATAAGTCAATCCTTGACATGCATGTGATCAGTTTAGGATGTTGCTCAGGTTGCGGATGCTGCACGCAACTTAGAAATCCTTCGTGACAGGGATGACTATGATAGGTTCGAACGTTCAGACAAGAGGTAAACTTTCAGTAATCGAATCTTTGAGACCTTATTCCATGTTTTATCATCCTTATCTTTATATCATGTGCCACCCAATTATTCTTTTAGGCACAAGAGTGGAGACCGTTATCACGTACATTCAGTCAGGTAGTACAGGAGTCACGGTCAGAGTGGTGACCGACAGAGATCCGACATGCAGGGATTGACAGAACAGGAGGCATGGTAGTAATACCGTAATAACATGAACAGCACCCATCCCGTGACAACAACAGAATTTTGGTGCTGGACGCGAAAAGGAACAGAGGTCAGCGTCCCACGCGATCTTCCCAATCTGGTTAAAGCTTTTGAATATAACAAGTTTATTCTCTTATATGTCTCAAGGTTCATGTCTAATAATCTATTTTAAATCAGGTTCCAGAGTCCAGGGTACCTCTGAGGTTATACTCACCCTGTTTGCAACACATGTGGACGTAGACACCCAGGAGAGTGTCGTCGTGCTGCTGGTACTTGCTTCAAATGTGGCCAGGCTGGTCATCTTCAGCGGGACTGCAAGAAGAACATTGGTGCTAGTTCGTCTGGTCATGCTGACAAGAAGCCAGACGCATCAGGCCGTGTCTTTGCACTTACTCAGGATCAGGCCGCCAATACTTCAGGTACCATCACTGGTGCATTATTTATATTCGGACGTGCAGTGTTTGTTTTATTTGATACGGGTGCGACACATTCTGTGATATCTACCAAGTTTGCCTCATGTTTTACTATGACACCTATATTACTTGATCATGTATTATGTATATCCACGCCCATGAAAGACTCCGCACGTATTACCCATGTATATAGAGATCTTCCTCTACAGTTTGATGACAAGATTCGTTCAGTTAATGCACTTCCCTTGGATATGTGTGAATTTGACATAATTCTGGGTATGGACTGGTTAGCAGCACACCGTGCTACGATTGACTGTCATTCAGACATGTTATATTTGGCGATATTCATGCTCCTGAATTTATTTATCATGGGGGGTTCCCTTACCCGGGTAAATCTATGAAGATCATTTCCGCTTTAAAAGCACGTACCTTATTATCACATGGCTGTGAAGGTTTTCTGGCTACCATTCATGACACGACTTCTGACGTTTCTTCTATTCATGATCAGCCGATTGTTTCCGAATTTCAGGACTTATTTCCGGAAGAACTTCCAGGAATACCTCCTATTCGCGATGTTGAGTTTAACATTGAGCTCATTCCCGGAGCTGAGCCAATCTCCAAGGCTCCTTATCGCATGGCACCGATTGAGTTAAAAGAGTTGAAAGACCAATTACAGGAATTGTTAGAGCGAGGTTTTATTCGCCCGAGTGTATCGCCATGGGGTGCACCGGTTCTGTTTGTCAAGAAGAAGGACGGTAGCATGAGATTATGTATCGACTACCGTGAATTGAACAAGATCACCATTCGTAATCGTTATCCCCTTCCACGTATCGATGATTTATTTGATCAGCTTCAGGGCGCTAAAATTTTCCAAGATTGATTTAACGATTGGTTCCATCAGTTGCGAGTGAAAGAGCAGGACATTTCCAAGACTGCTTTTCGCACACGTTATGGTCATTATGATTCTTGGTATGCTTTGGTCTCAACGAATGCTCAAGACTGTGTTCATCAAGGCCATAAATACAGATGGAGCATTGTTTGGACCAAATGCTTTAACAAGCATTCATAATGACCATAAGTTTTTTCTATCATTTTGTGCGAAAGCAGGTCTTGGAAATGTTCCTGCTCTTCTACTCGCAACTGATGGTAACCAGATCGTTAAATCATTCTTGGGAAAATGATTTAGCGCACCTGATGCTGATCAAATAAATCATTGATAGTGGAATCGGAAGGGCGATAACGATTACGAATGGTGATCTTGTTCAATTCACGTTATAGTCGATACATAATCTCATGCTACCCGTCTCTTTTCTTGGGACAAACAGATCGGTGCACCCCATGGCGATACACTCGGGCGAATAAAACCTCGCTCTAACAATTCCTGTAATTGGTCTTTCAACTCTTTTAACTCAATCGGTGCCATGCGATAAGGAGCCTTGGAGATTGGCTCTGCTGGGAATGAGTCAAGGATTATACTCAACATCGCGAGAATAGGAGGTATTCTTGGAAGTTCTTCGGAAATACGTCTGAATTCGGAAACAATCGGCTGATCATGAATAGAAGAAACGTCAGAAGTCGTGTCATGAATGGTAGCCAGAAAACCTTCACAGCCATGCGATAGTAAGGTACGTGCTTTTAAAGCGGAAATGATTTTCATAGATTTTCCCGGTAAGGAACCATGATAAATAAATTCAGGAGCATGAATATCGCCGAATATAACTGATCGGGGAATGACATTCAATCGTTTTAGCACGGTGTTTGTGCTAACAGTCTATACCAGAATTATGTCCTCAAATTCAACACATGGCCAAAAGGAGTGCATTACTGAGACGATTCTTGTCTCAAATGTAGAGGAAAGATCTTATATTAATGGGTAATACGTGCAGGGGTCTTTCCATGGGGTGGATATACATAATACTATGATACAGTACTATAGGTGTCATAGTAAGAACATGAGCAAACTTGGTAGATATCACCGAATGTGTCGCACCGTATCAAATAAAACAAACACTGCAAGTTTTATCCCGAATATAAATAAATGCACAGTGATGGTACCTGAAGTATTGGCGGCCTGATCCTAGAGTAAGTGGTAAAGACTACGGCCTATTGCGTCTGGCTTCTTGTCAGCTTTGACTAGACGAACTTAGCACAGTGTTCTTCTTGCAGTCCGTGCAGATGGACCATAGCCTGGACACATTTGATAGCAATAAGTCCTGCAGCAAGACGACACTCTCCTGGGTGTCTACGTCACATTGTGTTGCAAACAGGGTGAGTATAACCTTCAGAGGGTACATGGACTGTGGGAACTGCTTAAAGATAGATTATGAGACATGAACCTTGAGACATATTTAAGAGAATAATTAAACTTGTTATTTCAAAAGAATTTACCTGAGTTGGTAGCTAGATCGGTGGGATTGCTGACCTTGTTCCTTTTGGTCGCGTCCAGCACCAGTATTCTGTGTTGTCACGGGAGTGGGTGCTGTTATTGTTATTACGGTAGTTACTACCATTGCTCTGTCTGTCAGATCCCTGCATGTCGGATCTCTGTCGGTCATCACTCTGACGTTGACTCCTTTGGGACTACTGCTGATGTACGGGTGATAACGGTCTCACTTTTGTGCTGAAAGATAAAAATTGGGTGGACATGTTAAAGATAAGATGATAAAACATGGAATAACGGATCTCTAAGATTTGATTACTGAAAGTTACCTCTTGTCTGACGTTGGACCTATCAAAAGTCATCCCTGTCACGAAGGATTTCTAAGTTGCGTGCAGCATCCGCAACCTGAGCAACATCCGTAAACTGTAATACACATGAATGGTCAAGGGGAATTGACTTATGAATGACCCCAACGAAAGTTCTTCGCTCTGTCTTTGCAAGTGCCCGCAGCTGTCCAAGAAAACCAGCTAGGCGGAGGAATGTGCATGTACTCAGTACTATTTTCACTCGCCCCTTTGGCGGATGGTATTGGGTACTCCTCTTCAAACGATCTTGTCGGCTCGATGGGAAAAAACTGAAGAAAGAACCGTCTTTGAATCTGCCCAGTCAAGGTAAGGACCCACGCATCACCTCCTTTGGCCTGCTTATAGGCCTTTACCAAGCCAACGCGTCACTCGAACTTTTACACAGCCAATCTGGTCTTTAAATCATTCATTACAATACTTCTCGTGAAAATCTTTTAATATGGGAGAGATCCAATTCTCAGCATTCAACGGGGCTACTGCCTTCTCGAAGAATGGGGTTTTGCTTATTGAGCGCTCAAGCATGTATGAATAGTGACTGGTGGAGGATTCTACCCGAAAGCACAAGGTGCGGGTATTTTCGCGAACCTGCTGTGAATCTGTTGGGAGCATGGCATCCACGGCTCGCCTGATACGGCGCTAGACGAGTTCAGCATCGGTAGAGTGTTACCTCTGACCTTTGCAAAAAGGGTTTAACATGGTTAAAAGGTCAAAACGCGGACAGAAGATAAACGTCAATTTGAATGGAACCTAATGTTATTACCAATCCTCACAGTGTCAAGTTTTAGGAGCCTACAGGTCGGAAGCCTGGAGATCTTGATACCTAATTGTAACGACCCACACCCGCTCCGGACGAGATAGGCCGAAAACGTCTTAATCATGGTGTCATACCAAAGCTTAATAAAGGCTTAAGTCATAAATGATAAATAGAACAAAGTGGGAAAGCCGGGAATGAACATCGGCCTCCCGATTATGAGATTCACCTGAATAACGTTAAAAGAAGTATAAAGGACTAAAACAAGTGTCCAAGATAGTATAAGCACATCAAAGTGTCTTCGATAAAAGAGAAAGGAAGCTTAAATGGTCACTTCTAAGCACACACTCTCTCTAAGCCGATCTCCTCTAGATACCTTGTCCGTAGAAGAAGAGAAAGAAATACGGCTGAGCATAACGCTCAGTGAACGGATATATTAACAATGTAAGTTATAAGTATGAATCCTGGAAAATAAATATAAAGCAGCGGAAAGATCATGAGTGTCATGAGGAAACCTGGAGAATGCGTCATGAAGAATAGGAAATAAACATGTAAAGCATGGTAATACGAAGTAAAGATGTCATGAGATATCATGGATAGTATAAACATAGATAATAAGGAATGCCCACGATATATAATCGTACATGGCATAATACTAATGTCGTGTGAATACATGATATAATAGAAAGGGGCTTGCCTCAACATGTATAGAGGGGGTGACCTCTTATAATCAATTAATGGGTGGTGGAGGGCATCAGCTCAATGTGATGGGATGTAGAGCACACACAACCAATCACCTGAATGTGTAACATGTAAACTAGGATGCACCCATACGCCCCATGAATAATATTGGTATCCAAACATGAAAATATAATCTTTTGGTAACATGAAAAGGGAAGCGCGTGAAATCACTCTCAACGCGAAAGAGTCGTGACACAGGTGCCTCATGTGTCACGGTCATGGTACCCCATGGATAGGTGGTAGTTATGTAAATCATGGTCATGCGTATAATATAGTTCGCGGCAATAGAATAATAAGTCATGAAATCAAAATGTTAAAGGGAATCATTGGAAAAATACATTAAAATGGGGAAGCATAGCCAGTTTGGGGATGAATATGAAAAGAAAGAATGTCCTTACTGAAGGACTGAATTTCCGTACCTCATGTCCAGCAATACGGAAAGAGATGGAAATAGAAGATGAATGCTACTCCTGCTTAATGCGATCTTGAATAATTATGGATGTATTTTATCGAATTATGAGTTCGGCTAGGTTTTCGAATTTCAATAAAGAACACCATAAATCGAATCAAGCTTCAAACCAATGAACCAATAATTTTCTTAGCTCCCTTGTACTCCCAAGAACCCTATAAAATTCGTCCCTTTCTGTATAAAAATGTTGTGCCGCCACCTAAATTATTTAGGTTTTCGGAAATGGTTTTTTTTAAGAAGTTTACAAATGTAAATTGTATATAAAAAGATATACACAATAAAATGCCGAGATTTTTGGGTATTCAAGGGGATAAAATCAGTTTTTAATTTTGCCAAAAATATTTTATAATTTCCCTATTTTATTTAATATTTAATTGTATAATATAAGTAATTAACTTATAATTATTTCGGCTAAATTACAGTTATAAATAAAATATTATTTTTTCTTGCATAAATATAAGATATGGTAATCTTATATAAATTTCAATATTGTCACATGATTGTACTTTATAATTTTTTAACACTTGATTGAATTTTATTCATGCTTTTATTTAAATATTTGACATTAGGGCATTTTAGTAATTTTGCACTTGTTCTGATTTTAGGGTTTTACAGTGGGTACGAGGATGCCATCGTTGTGCCCGAGATCACCGCGGACAACTTTGAGCTTAAGCACAGTTTGCTTACCCTCGTTCAAAACAAACAATTTTTTGGAAATGACAAAGAACTCATGCTTACATCCGTTATTTCAACAAGATCACTTCTACGATGAAGTTCCTGAACGTCCCGAGTACGTCGGTAAAGAACCCCCTCGATCGATTCTTACATGGGATGATCTTGTTTCGAAATTCATCAACAAATTCTTCCCTCCTTCCAAAACAACAAATCTTCGAAATGAAATCATGAGATTTCAACAACGATTTGATGAAATTTTCTACGAGGCATGCGACCGATTCAATGATCTTCTTCGGGCATGCCCACATCATGGATTTTTGGAATTACATCAACTCGATACTTTCTATAATGCTTTGAACTCTAATGATCAAGATTCGTTGAATTCCGCCGCGGGTGGTAACTTTTTGGAATTTAAAATGCCACAGGTTGGCTCTAAGAATCATCGAGGAGCAAATCCAAAGTTATACATTTCAGTAACAAACGGTTTTGCCAAAGTGAGTTCAAGCTCTTCTACCCCTGGTATTTCTCCCGATGTTGCCGAACTGAAAGATATGGTGAAAGCCTTACTTCTTGATAAGAAATCTAAGTCGAGCCAGTAAAAGGCGGTGAGGAAAGTTGTTGTTACTTGTGGTGGATGCTCATACTTTACCGAAATTGTCGTAAACCCCCTGCCACCGATGTCAACGTTATCGTGGACAATATTCAAGAGTTATGTTCCCAAAGGCAGCCGCAACTAATTTAAATCAAGGAAATACCGGTTATCGAGCCCCGATTGCTAATCAAATTCGACCTCCCGGTTTTCCTCCCGTTCAAAACCAAAGAAAACAATCAAAACCGTTACAACCAAAACCGGGGGAATAATTACAACCAAATCCAAATTTATCGACCTCCGATTAATCAACCCCCGGTTCACCAAGCTCCACCTTACCAAGCTCCGGCTCCGCAAACACAAGTTGTGACAAAGAACGATTTTGAAAGCTACGTCAAGGCTAATGATGCATTGATGAGAAACATGCAAGACCAAAACCAAAACTTACAATACCATTACAAACCCGAAGGTAGACTTGAAGGGTATTACCACCCGAGCGGTGTTGCTTATCAAGGACCCACGATTCCTACTACTTCTTCTTCTCCTAAAGTAGTGGAACGTGAAACTGAGGTGACAAAGGACACAGGTACTCCTTTTTTTACTTAATAACGATGTACCAAATTGACGTCCAACTCTGGTTGTCTAAGTTCAATCTATTGTACAAATTCTGAGCCCGTAGTTGCTCCACGTAAGTGCTCCGATGCCTAAATTGAATGAAACCGCAATTCAATATCCTTCGAGACTGTCATGTTGAAAGGTGCCGTGAAAAAGCTAACAAAAAATAAAAAACGACCAAATTGAGAAATTTTTGAAATTTTTATATGATTTAGTTTAGAATAATAGCTTAACGGATGCTTGATTTATGCCAAAATTTGCCTGACTCTTAAAGCTTAATCAGAAACAAGAAAATTAAGTGAAATGGCTAGAACTCTCTTTTGAATGTGAATTGTTAGCAGCGGTTATCCTTAACAAATGTTACCAGGAAAAGCTTGGAGACCCGGCAATTTTCTAATACCATGGGATTTTGATGGAAGAGTGCTTAGCCTTAGGTGATCTTGGCGACTAGCATAAATTTCCTGCATTATCCGTGTGGAAAAAGTTTTTGTTCCTGAGCACATCCTATTGTAAGACTCTTGAACTTGCAGATCATATCGATTTCCAAGCCTATTCGATATCGCTGAAAGATGTTTACCTAAAGTAGGAAATTTAAATTCCCGGCCGACTTTATAGTCGTAGACTTTGATGCCGATCCCCGAGTCCCCCTAATTATCGGGAGATCCTTCTTAAAGACCGAACGTGCTTTGATTGATGTGTAACGAAGGGAGATTTAAACTTTCGTGTTGGAAAAGAAATGTAACTTTCTATCTTGACAAACTTCGAGTACTCCTATAATTACGATGATATGTCGGGCGAACCGTACGTGTTATTGAAATGGACTTGTGAGGTGTTTTTAATAAGTGCTCAGGTTTTCCTATGTGATCGGCGTTGTGGCAATCCCACTCTCCTATTATGGACCCAATCGTTTCTACTTCTTCTACGACTCTCATCCCTTCGGGGATGTGATTTTCTTCTCGGGAAGTCGATGTTTTCCTCAGCTACTCGAAGATGATCCAAATTTCACCGGAATTTGTTGACTTTTACTATGTCCTGGGAGGGGATATTCTTCTTCTTGAATCATTTTCTTATGATGATCTTCATTACCCCTTTATCAAGGAAAATTAATTTGCCTAAATTCGAAAAGAACTAAAGTTTGTGAAGCGAAACATGATAATTCTTCAATTTATGAACTCCGAAGTCGAACTCAATGACATACTCCTCTCTCAACTACAATTTTTAGAAGGTGACAACAAGTTGGATCATCATATTGCAAAAGATTGCAGTTCGAGGAACAAAGTCGCTTCATAAAGGTTTTGACGTCACACAAGCGAGCCATCGCTTGAAACTCTCCGACATAAAGGGTTATAACCAGCATTTTATACTAACCACGATTCTAATGGAAGAGGACTACAAACTAGCGGATTCAAACACAAAGACGAGTGAATCCAAGATCCACTCGATGTCATCAAAAAGGAGGATGAAGAAAACTTCTTGACGCCGGCATTTAATTGACCTGATCTCGGATAGTCTTTGGGGTAAGCCCCGTACATTGCAGCACCGGAAAAAAGGGTGATGGTTTAACATTGTTGAAAATGATGAAAATGAAAATTGATCCTGATGGACTAGTATATCAGGTTGGCGTTGTAGGTATTGACTACCGAAACGTTAATGAAGCCACCTAAAGACCACTTTCTACTACCGTTTTGGATTCAAACGCTCGATGGAGATTAGCGGGAACTGAGTATATTGTTTTCTCGATGATTTTCTGGGTTTACTTTCAAATTCCATCGACCCTCATAATGATCAAGAAAAGAAAAAATTCATTGTCACTTATTGGATACGTTCGCTATAGTCGCAGCATTTTGGTTATGCATTGCACCGGATGTTTTAGAGGTGTTTGAGGCTATCTTTCAGTTATGATCAAAAAAAGATGGAAGTCTTCATGGATGACTTTTTGGTTTTGGGATTATTCAAAAAATTGGCCTCTCTCGTGTAGACAAGATGCTTCAAAAGTGTGTGAAGACAACAATCTTTGTTTATTAGGAAAAAAGTATTTTATGGTTAGGAAGGCTTGTTCTTGGCCATAAGATTACTACTAAAAAGGGAATTTAGGTTGATAAAGCCAAGTCGATGTATTGCTAAGTTTACTCTTCCATACCACCATTAAGGGCTGTTCGAGTTTTCTACGGTCATGCCGGTTTCTACGACGGTTCATTAAGTATTTTTCAAAAATTTCCTGACGATGACTCATCTTCTTAAGAAAATACTCCGTTATCTTCTCCGTATGAATGTATTCAAGTTTTTCTATTGTTAAAGAAAAAACTTACTAAGTCCAATCTTGATTGCCCCGACGCGGACCTACTTTGAATATGTGCGATGCAAGCGACTTTGCATAGGTGCAGCTTGGGGAAAGTCATGAAAAACATTTAGGGCTATAAACTATGCTAGCAAAACAATGAACGAGGCGGAATCGCATTACACCACGACGGAGAAAGAAATGTTAGCCGTGGTGTATGCCTTCAAAAAATTCTAATCTTACCTCATCTTGAACAAAAGCATAGTGTATACGGATCACTCCGTCCTAAAATATCTCTTTGCTAAGAAAGATTCCAAGGCGAGATTACTTCGGTGGGTTCTCCTCCTTCAAGAGTTCACATTCAAAGTAATTGACACAAAAGGAGCCGAGAATCTCGCGGCCGATCATCTTTCCTGATTAGAAAATCCGTATGAAAATGTGCTCGACCCAAAGGAGGTGAATGAAAAGTTTCCTCTCGAGACACTTAATATGGTGACTTCTCGTAGTGACTCAAGTACCCCGTGGTTTGCCGATTATGCAAATTACCACGAGGGGAATTTCATTATTAAAGGGATGTCGTCCCAACAAAATAACAAGGTTTTTCAGGTTGTTAACACTACTTTTGGGACGACCCCTATTTGTTCAAAATATGTGCGGATCAAATGATCCGGCGGTGTGTTGCTGGCCAAGAAGTTGTTGACATCCTCACAGCTTTCCATAGTGGACCCACCGGGGGACATTACGGTGCCAACTACACCGCCAAAAAGGTTTTTGACTCAGGATTTTATTAGCCCACGATTTACAAGGATGCCCATGACTTGGTCACCCGATGTGACACTTGTCAGCGTCAAGGAAAAATTTCACAACGTGATGAAATGCCTCAAAATTCCATCTAAGTTTGCGAAATCTTTGACGTGTGGGGCATCGATTTCATGGGGTTGTTCCCGTCTTCACGAGGGAACAAATATATACTCGTGGCGGTCGACTATTTGTCAAAATGGGTTGAAGCGAAAAGCGCTCCCCACCAACGAAGCACCGAGTTGTTTGTAAATTTCTTTTAAATCTCTTTTCGGCCGATTGGTTCCCCACGTGTATCATAATGTGATCGCGGAACCCATTTTTGCAATGACCGTTTGCAAAGGTCATGCTTAATACGGAAGTTATACTTCACCGTCTCTCCACCGCGTTGTCACCCACAAAAAAAGGGGGGTTACGGGCAGTGATGTATCCATCGTGGCTTGAACCGAATTCTGGAATGGACGTTGGCCTTGAGTGCTTTTGAGAAGAGAACATGCAACTTGGTTCGGTAATAAACTAGATGATGATTAGGCCTTCCGTATCGCTTACAAAAATACCCATCGGGGTGCACCCAGATAGCCTCGTGTAGAAAAGGCATGTATCTACCGATAGCTCAAGCACAAAGCTACTGGGCTTGATAGCATGCAAATTTTGACCTTGAGAACGTGGGTGATCACCGTTAAGTTTAATCGATGAAGAATGAACTTCGTGATCCTTGCCTATAAGAAAATTCTTTGATCTATACAAGAGGAGAAACAAAGGGATTCTATGACTCAAAGATCAAAAACAGTGTTATTCAACGTCAGTGATCAAGTCCTCTTTTAACTCTCGATTGAAGATGTTCTCGGGCAGTTGAATCCGTTGGTTCGGCCCGTTCAATTTCCCATGTATTTCCTTATGGCACCGTTGAGTTATCTTTAAAATTACAGGCCAATTTCAAGGTGATACGATCATAGGAATTTAGCCAATACTTTGAGGGGACGTACAAAATTGGTTATCCCGGATCTCCAAACTTCCCAAGGATAAAAATGATATTCGAGGATTGGGTCAAGTCTTAGTGTCCCCCTAAAAACAAGCGCTTCGTGGGAGGCACCCCATGCTTATTCGTAATCATATTATTTAGTAATGTATAATTGTTTTTTGTTGTGAGAGGTGTGCCTCTTTCCTTTCTCGTTTTTGCTTTGTTTTATTTTTTTTTTTTTGATATACCCAGGATTGGTCACAGATTTTTGTAAGCTCTGTGCTTCGTGGTTTTGTCCTTCGATCACTCGAGCTTAAATCCTCAGCTTCATTTGGGAAATCCAATATCCAATCTTATCGACTAACGTTTATCTTTAAGCATACTTAATAAACGGCTTAGGATTTACATAAAGACCCTTCTTTAAAACATTGAGGACAATGTTTAATTCTAGTATAGGGGGATCTATCGATTTGATTGTGCCTGCAGCCGTTGTTTTCACGTAATCCCGTTTTTACCACCAAAATACCAAAAAAATGAAAAATTTTAATAATTTTTAAAAATAAAATAAGTGTTTTTTCACAATTTTGACTTTCTAGCTGGGTAGAATAAGAGTAAATTTTGACTCGATCGAGCGTGTTGAGCTCTAGCTCGTTCCTTAACTTTTAGGCTAAGCATTTGCGAAAATTCGCAAAGAACAAAAAATGATAAAGTTATTGACTTCATCATCGATAAAGCTTTTTCTCTGAATATGTTGATTAGACTTTTAAGAGTAAAACTCTAATTTGTAAAAATTAAAGAGAACACGTATAATTAATCATTTTAAGAACTTCGGGGAAGAAAAACCACAAGTTATTCTTATAAGCCTTTAAGTTTTCCAAATAAACCTTGTTTAGCATCCTAATTCGTAATCAACACTATCATCTCTTATTCTTTGCAATTTAAAATCTCTAATAAAGAAATTCGCAAATACTTAGCCTATATAAAATCCAACTCGGCATATTTAAAATCTACTTGAGATTAGCACAAGCTATCATCATTAATTGTTAAGGGTAAAAGCTAGAACTCAACACGTTCGATCGGGTCAAAAATTACTTCTTATTCTCACCAACGGAAAACCTACATTCGTGTCTTAACACTTATTATTATTTTTTTTTCTTTTCAACTACTAATATTTTTTCCCCTTTTTTTCATTTTTTTCCTACAAATAAAAACTTAAAAATTTAAAATTTTTGCTATTTTTGCGGGAAAACGGGTACGTGAGAACAAAACAATAAGCAGGTAACATCAAATCGATAGATTCCCTTCCCAAACTAAAACGAAACATTGTTCTTAATGTTTAAGGTCGGGTTCTACGAAAATCAAAGCCGTTTATGAAGTATGCAAAGATAAACGTGAATCGATAAGATGAAAGGATATCGGATCACCCCAAACTAATTTCAAACAAAGGATAGGAAGCTCGAGTGAAACGGGACACAACACCGAACACGAGAGTCTTCAAAAATTGTTGGTTCAATCCTGCAAAAATGCACAAGTACAAACACAAACACGAAGAATCGGAAAAGACTAGCCTCAACACATCACAACACATTATTATTAGAACAATAGAAAATAGATAAGCATGGGGTGAACTCCCACGAAGCGGCTTGTTTTTGTTCATCGAGTCGCAAGCTCGACTCGATCCCTGAATTTAATTGTCCTTAGGGAGAGCAACACTTAGAACAAGAAATTATCGTTGAAAATGCCACCGGCTTATGAAACGTGATGATGCCGGGGTCAAAAACAAAATTCTCACTCCTAAAGGAGAAAATCAAAGGTGAATTCTCGGGGTAGGTGAAATATGGAAGAAAAGTCCAAATGATAAATGTGAAGGAATCAACATCTTCAACATTTAAAGATAACACCATTTCACGTAGGTAAAAATCTTCATTAGGCTTAACAAAATCATCTTTCATAGCCAAAATAGGCTTAAATCTCATGCAAACATCTGGTGGTTCCAAAGGAGGACGAAGAGATGACGGTTCTTTGAGAAATAAAAGAGTCCCGGAGGAAATGTTCTCTTTTGAATTTTCCTCCAATGTTACAAGATTTTTATCATGAATGGCATAATAAACTAGTATACCCGGTTTGAATACTTTGTCCTCGTTTTTGAGAGAATGCAAGGTAACACTAGCTGATAACTCCGCAGTGAAAGGCGAGTCGAAATCTAACAAAGGAGGTGGTAAAATACTTGATTCGGTGGAATCAAGTGTAACGGTTAAGTCTTTTTTTAAATCCTTTGGTTTGGAGAAATGATTAAAATCAATCGAATTATCAAAAGTGATTCTAATTGGCATGACAATGGTATTGATTGGAACATCACTTGAAACTTTGTCATCTTTCATCTTGATATCATCAACTTCTTGAGGAAGAGGTTTTGGTTTCTTATTTAAGAACGTTCCTAAAAGACAAATTATCTTCTTCCTTATCGCAATTCGAGTCATCATTCTCCATAAAATCGGATCAATGAGAAAAACATTGGCGTCTTCCATGAACAAGACTTCTCTCCAGTGAGAGTAGGAGAAGTAGGATTGCTACTTGAAACTTCAAGGGTAGGTGGGAGGGTAAGATCAATTCCCAGTGGAATCGAATCACCTTCAAGATAAGCTTCTAATTCACTTTTTCAAGATAGTCTTCTAATTCACTTGCTTCCGGTGAAGTAAGTGTGGAGAAAGTAGAAGACTTAATCTTGACATCCTTTTCCTTCTCTTCAAAGAGAGGATTCACGTTGCTGGATTTGAAGTTATCATCGATCTTGAAAAGAGGGTTTGAGTAAACTTGAAAATTTACTTCATGAAATTCCTTCTTAAGAGTTGAATCATCATTACCCGGTGGTAACGAATTAAGAGGAGCAAGTTCATCGGTGAACTTCTCAAAATTATCACTAGTCTTCACCGGAGAAGAACTAGGAAAGGAATTTGGTGGTATCTGCCACTAAACGGATCTTCTTTCGAAAAAATCGGATAATAGAAAGAGCGTGACACAATTCTTATCTTTTTTTTTTCTCAGATTTATCTGGCATAATAAGCAAGTTCATCACTTTTACTACTCTTAAAGTCAAGTTTCTTACTATACAAATCAATGAGAGCTTTTGCGGTTCGAAGGAAAGGTCTTCCTAGAATAATAGGCACTCTCGGATGGCGATTCAAATTAACACCACAAAATCTGCAAGAAAGTGAACCATCGCTCTAACTACAACTTACCTCGGCTATATGACATCGGGGTGAAATGGAACGGTTGGCAGCGAGTGTCATACGAGTAGGAGTCAATGCTTCAAGCCCAAGTTTTTTGTAAATTGAGTGAGGTAAAAGGTTAATACTAGCTCCTGAATCGGCTAAAGCACTGGTTCTATCGAGCTCTTGTAAAGCACATGGGATAAGAAATTTTCCCGGATCTTCGAGTTTCTCGGGAACTTTGTTCATGATGATAGCGGAACATTCAGCATTCACAGTTGTGATAGCGATCTCCTCAAGCTTCTCTTTGTTTCTTAGCAACGAGCTTAACCATTTGTTAAACTTTGGCATTTCGACAAGAGCATCTTTCAATCCAATCTCTAAACGAAGTTGTTTGAACATTTTCAAGAACCGGCTATATTGAGCACTTGGTTTATCGTGTTCTCTAACTTTCATCCTCTCGGGATATGGAAGTTTAGATGTTTGAATTAGGATTAGGATCTTGATTGAACGGTTTTTTTTTGCTTTTGGTTTTGAAGTTCCATGAAATGGTAAATCGTCATCCCCCCGAGGAGATGGGACATGTGGGTATTTTCAAATTGGGTTTTGCACTTTTTACGTTGAAGTCTCCGGGCTTTTGTTCGGGTTCTTTTTGAGGTTTTGAAACATCGGGTGAAGGAACAAGAGGAGTCGAAGGTTCTTCCAAAGTCTTACCGCTCCTTGTAGGTGTTAGCATTCAATGTGCTGACGTGGATTTGTTACAGTTTCGAACTTGGTAGATGTACCAGGACTTGAACTAGTAGTGGCTGAATTTTTGAAATTATCGTCAAAGACTTGTCAACATACTTGACATTAGTCCATTTGATTCTGCAATCTTGATTTTGATTTTGCACATTCTTTCAATATCGCATCATTTGCTATTGACGTAGGCTTAAAATTCTGTTTTCAAACACACTATTTGTTGGAGGTTGGTAAGGTAAAATTTGATTTTTGGTTGGTGGTTGGTTGGTTGGTGTTTGTTTGGTATGGGGATGGAGACTTGATAAACTTGATTTTGACGGTTTTTTTGATTAAAATTTCCTTCCACGGTTTTGGTTTGTGAAATTAGGATTGGTTCTTAGATAACGGTTTTGGTTGGTTTGGAAATGCGGTTGATTGAAACCCGGTGGTTCTATTTGACTTCCAAATTTGAAGGTTTGGTTTCTTTGGAGAAAAATTTCCAACGGCTTTGCGGTTTGTTGAAATTGTTGGTTGTTGTCATGAAAAACGGGAAAATCGGTTTCCACTCGAGTTAACGGACAAGGTTAAATTGTGATTTGATCCACAAGTGACACAAATTCCTCAACTGTCTTTCAGGGTGCAAGGTGTATTAGTAACAAACTAAAGCTTTCATTTGACTCATCATTTTTCATCTTGATAGTCATCTGTATCCTCGGAGAGAAAGCGGCCTTTTGTTGCATATCGAAAGATATTATTGGAAGGTGTAGAATTAGAAGAGGAGCATCCTGTACTCACGCTTGGAATCATTTGCACCGACTTCTTGAGTAACGAACTTTTGGACTTGCTTTCAATAATTGTAACTTCTTGAGGCATTTGGTCACCAAGAAATTACCACATGCTGCAGAATCTAAAGCATCCTGCATCGTTTGAATTCAAAGAGTTGTAAAAAGTATCGAGTTGGTGGAGAGTTCGAAAGCCATGGTGAGGCATTGTCGAAGGAAGTCCTTTTAAAACGTCCCTTGCTTCATTAAAGGCTTCGTTTTGTTTTTGATAAAAAGTAATGATTCTCATTTCGATAGTAAGTGGTTTTTGAAGGTGGGAGTATTGGTTTATGTATTTTGAAACAAGGTCGTCCCAGTGAGAATTGATCTTGGTGGTTCTTTGTACTAACCAATCTCGGCTTCACGTATAGAGGAGTACATAAAAAAGGGAAATAAAAAAAAAAATAACAAAAATAAAAAAAGGTGAAAAGCAAAAAGCTTAACCGAAGTGTCGGAACTTCTGGATGTCTAAACGTTTGAAGTGACCTTATTAAAAATCGAAGGTGATTGTGGGGATCTTGCTTACCCGTTAAATTTGTTGCTTTGCACCAAGATTTGTAAACGGTTGCTTAAGCTCGAAATTGTTAGCATTGATTGGTGGAACAACTATAGCATCTTCATACCCCTCGATGGGTGCTTGTAACATTTGAGCCATCGTTCGATTGTCGGCCATTGGAACAACGTTTTGTTCAACAATTGGATTTTCCGAAAGAGTTTGTTGTTGACGACGTCTACGAGATTGCGAACGAGTGCGCATAAAAAGGAAATACTAACAATTAAAAAGCAAAACTTTACTCTAATTTTTTTAGTTTTTTTTTTTTTTTTTTTTTTTTTTTAATGAATTTTAAACGGTTACACGAAAGAGACTTAAACCAAATAATCAACTACTTCACGGTAGCTCTTGAAAATTGCTTTTCAAGGTGAGCATGTACGTCGTTAGCACACAAAAAGGTAAGTGTTAAATCTTTGATTACGAATTGGGAACAATTGCAAGTTCACCGGAACTTATTTATGATAATATCTCAATAGAAGATATTATTTGTTGGTGTTCGTTAACCAACTTTGTGAATTTTATTTTCTGAATTAAAGACAATTTTTTTATATTTTTGATTTTTCTATTTTTTTTTTTATCTTTTACTTATACTAAAAAGAAAAGGAAAATATTTTTTTTTACTTTTTATATTTTTTTTTTTTTTTGGATTTTTGGATTTATAACAAAAATTTAACTTATCGAGGACGAAAGGATCTTTCAACCAAATCACAAACTCAAAACAAAGGAATCGTACACACAAGTCCCCGGGCAACGGACGCCAAAAACTGATTGAGCAGTTTTCACACGTATAAAAGAATAAAATACTTATAGAGAAAATTAAGGAAATCCCCAAGGATCCCTTGGACAATGGCACTCACATTAGATATATATATAGAATAGTATTATTAAACCGGGCACAGGTAAGATCACCCGGGTCGTTTTTCCCCTAATGACTCGTGCAATTGGATACCATTGTCTTAAGTTTAGATTCTGATTTGAATAAGAGAAGAGATTATTTTTGATTTAATTATACTACTAAAATTAAGGAACCATTAAAACAATTAATTAACAAATTAAACTAATTACGAAAGTAAATAAAATGCGACATTTAAGTAAACAAATGCAATTTAAAACTAAAATATGTAAATTAGATTCCTAAACCTAAATTAATGCTAAAGAAAATTTTAGGAAAATTAAAAATATTTTTTAAAGGCTTTTTGGATTTTTTTTTTTTTTTGAATTTAAAACTATTTAATGAAAATTAATTTTTAAAAATATAAAACTTAAACTAAAAATTCTAATAATAAAAAATACTTTTTATAAGGCAGAAAAAAGTTGCAGAAAATTGATTTTATAAAAAGCCCTAATTTTATACTATTTATAAAAAACTAATTTAACTAATTAAAATAAAAACCTAATTTTATTATTTAAAAAAACTATTTTTTATAAAACTTAACTAAAAACACCCAAACACATGGGCCTAAAATGACTTAACCGAAAAGAGAGGGTAGGCGGGGTAACATGGGGTTTTTCGAAAAATACACAAAGTTTTGAGTAATGACAGGTATAGTCCCTGAGATTGGGACTAACGAAGTTAACTAATAATCTAACAAAGGACTAACGATGTAATAAACTAAGGACTAACGGTGTAATTAACTAGGGACTATTATTAAACTAACAAGGACTAACTGAGTAAATTATAAACTAACAGAAACTATTAAAACAAGCAAATCAGGCCCCTGCAGCACCTAACTACCATCAACTAGCATCCATATTTGATTTAAAAAGCTTATTCAACAGAATTTGAAAGCTAAAACTAATTTAATACCCAACTTTTACTTATTAAAAATAAGCTAATAAGCTTATCAGCTTATAAGCTCTAGTCAACTCAATAATCTACCTTTTAAACTTCATGAACAAAGCACATTCAAAACCACTTGACAGAATTTAAATCTATTCAATAAAATAAGCTTATTCAAACATTAAGCAAATCCTCAACTTATTTTACTCTAATACTTAACAGCTTATTTAGAAGAAGAAAAAACAGGAATAAGAATAAATGTAAAACAGTAAAAGTTTCACCTTGACTTTCCAGTAGAAAAGGAAATGCTTAACAGATTATTATGAGATTAGGCTTTAATCACTTAGCTCTTTCCAAACCAAACAAACACATCCTAACTATAACCTATAAGCTGTCCAACGCATCTAAAAACACCCCGTTGATACTAATGCAGCATCCAATTCCTCAAAAACAGTATCAAGCCTTCTCTATTCAACAATAACACTCAAACATATTTTTGTGACAGAAATTATAAGTGGAACAACAATTTATACGAAATGAAACTTTTATTAAAACTTGGAATAAAGTTACATACATACGAAATGAAATGAAATTGAGTTATTTACATAAACAATACTAACAACTTAAATCGTAAACAACAAAAAAATTAACACTCAAAATTAATTACTAACTATTATTACTCCCCTTTCTCAAGCTGGAATGATGGGGGTTTTATACCCGAAACTTGAGCTAATCCCATCTTCTCGATCCTTCTTCTTGCTTCAATCTTGACCCTCCATCTCATTTCTCTCTCCTTTAACTTAATGTTAAGCCGTATTTTGGATTTAAATGAGTATCAACCCGGGATCAATGAACGTGGCTTGGGTGTGTGCTAGTTTTGTGGAGTGTACACACGCACACACGTCACATCAACCAATGAGATTGCTTCTTTTTGCCAGGGTGGATTGGGGTAAGGGATGATTGATAGTGATGGGTGGGTTAAGGATTGTGAGGGGGTTGTTAACCCCATGGTTAATTAGAGTGGGAGTGAGTGGTTAATTAATTAGGGTTTAGGGTGGATATGAGTTTGTTCGTGTGTGTTCTTGTGTGTGTGAGTTGTGTAAATCTTAATTGGGGGTAAAAAATGCACAGTAACTGTTATTTGGGTATAAGTATCACCGGGTTGGGGTTGGGTTAGGGTTCGGGTTTGGTGTGGGTAATCGGGTTGGGGGTTAGGCTGTGATTGGTTGAGAGAAGTCCACGGGTATATTTGACCCGCCATTTGACCCGCGCTTTTTGGTAACTTTGGGATAATTACATAACAGGCCCATGTGTTTGGGCAAGCACAATGTCAAGCTATAAACAACTTTGGCAATTTGCATATTTAGCCCTTGTGTTTATAAAAATAATAGAGTTGGCTCTGGTTGACTGTGGTTTAACTGCAATTGACTGTAGAAGGCTGAGGCATGATTTCTCTGGCTTCGGCTTTGAGATCTTTAGCTTCTTGATCACTCATCCGTTCTCGTGTCCGTTTTTGCCTGGTTTCTTGAATGTTCTGTGATTTTTGGACAGTATCCGTACCTGCACACATTAAATCCAGATACAAGCACATTTTTTGCCAATTTTGATTCCGTTTTGGGTGTATTTTTTGGGCCTTTTTAAGCATATAAATGGATATGTGTTATTCTACACTTATCAGCCTACTATGATGTTTTAAAGCGGAAAAAAAACATTCCTCTTAGGGGCTGTTAACCCAAAACTAAACGCACCCGAAGAAGAGATGTTACAACCAAACACACCCTATTGTTGTTAAACCCAGATCAAACACCCCTTATGGTTGTTACCAAAATTCCAAATGCTTCCGTAGGTGTTAGAACAAAAACCAATACGCCAACCTTAATATTTTATAGAACCCAAACGCACCCACTATGGTCGTTTTTACACAGCCAAAATCACCCTTTTGTGTAGGAAAACGCCATAAAAAAAACACACCCTTGATGTTTTATAAAGCCCAAACGCACCCTAAGGTTGTTATAGCTAAACCACGATGGCGGCGTGGTGGTTCAGCGGCGGCTGAGATCATTTTGGTGGGACTGAGCCGCGATGGGGTAAAGATGGCATCATTGGAGGGGCGCTTGTTGATTTTTTGGTCTGGGGGTGCTAGGTTATGGTGGGTTGGGTTTGGTTGTTGTCAAAAACTCGGGTGTGGGTTGGTTCTGTTTGGTGGTCCTACTTAAGTGTGGGACACTCCTGTGGGGGTGGGGTTTCGATTGTGACGTAGGTGGTGATGGGGCTGCGAAGGTGGGGTAGCCATGGCGGCTAATGAAGATGGTGGTGTCGTGGGGTGGTCATGGTGGCGTGAGAGTGACGGTGGCAGTGGGGATGAAGGTGGTAACGTGTTTGTTGGTGGTGTGGTGGGGATGGTTGTGTCGTGGATAGGAGTGGTGGCAGCGGGCGAAGCCGACGGCGGCGATGTCTGGAGTTGGCCGGAATCTCGCCGGAGCGGCGCCAGAAAATGGGAGAGGAGATTGGAGGCTAGTTTATAATGAAGTAACCCTAATTGGTTACACTTATATAGATGAAAGTTATAAAATAAAGTGGCAAGTCTATATTAGCCTAAGGTTTAGTCTGTAAATATTACCACAGGGACCAAAAGTGTAATTTTTGTTAAATACTGGTTTGGGACACGTTTAAGCTACTTAACGGATGATTTAAAATACGAAACTTGCGTCATTGCGTTCTGAATGATTTTTCCCACGAAAACGAGTATTCACTCGAATATTATTCCATAAGTGTTTTATAAACTCACTTAAAATGTTTGTGATTTATTGTGTAGTCATCGGGTAAGTTTTGTCCGTAAAGTGAAACTTTATGTTAAATGTTTGCGTTTTCAACAAACGTTTTTCAATAAAATGTTAAATAATTTATTAATTATTTGTATTATATAGATTGTATAATATATATAAATTTAATTATTTTTGTGTCGGTCGCGTTGTTTTATTTCTAAATTTTGCTGAGGGTTGATTTCAGTCATTTTTTTAATTGTTTTCAGGTTCAGGCCAAAAAAACTAAAAAGTTTCTGGGAATTCGTTTTCATCGAATTGTTTTAGAGTATGGGTCGTGATCGTGATTTAGCGGTCGTTTTTGATTAGTCAACCTTGGAATTACATATACTTCTCGTTTTTCAAGTCCAAATAGTAAAAATAATAATTTGCACCTGAGAGATGTGTAATAATAAATATGATTTATTATTTAAATATGTTTTGAAAAATTACCGATTACGCGGTAATCGTTTTTATGTGACAATAAAAGATCAAAAGTCAAAAAGTCAAGTCTGACTCGAAAAGTCAAAGGGTAAAATAGTCATTTAAAATTTCAAAAATTGCCAGTTGTTACAACTAATTTGTTTAAGAGATTATGTTTGTTTATAAAAAAGATCATGACAAGTTAAGAAAGTATTGTAAGCCTTGTAGGACTCCTTGGTGTATAAAAGGAGGTCCTAGAGCATAATGTTAGTAGTACATCTTTGATATTTGTAGCTTTAAGGTTTTGTAAACCCTATCACTATTCAGAGTGATCATTTTATATTGAGGCTGAAAGTTTGGTAATCTGTCTTGTTATTGATTTTGTATTACTATTTTATAAAGAATTCTTCTTAGTATCATTGACTAGATTCCGCATAGTCTTTGATATTTATAATCAAGGTTTCTACCACAGTTGTCTTGGATTTATTCAATACAACTAAGCTTCTTACAAGCTAAGCAAGATCTATTCAATTGGGGTCAACAAGTGGTATCAGAGCTTGTTGAGAAGCTTCGAATAAGAAGAACATTACATCTATACAAGATCTCATATTCAAAGAGAAGATGGAGTCACAATCAGAAACTACACAAACAATGTCTGCACTAAACCTTCCAATACTTAAAACTGGAGACTATGATCTCTGAAGCATGAGAATAGAGCAATATCTTACTCACACTGATTATGCTCTTTGGGAGGTTATTATGAATGGTGATGCACCTGCTATTGCATCTGCTAGTGCTGGTACTGAAGGTCCCATTCCTCCTAAAACTGTTGAACAAAAGCTAGCAAGAAAGAATGAATTGAAAGCAAAAAGCACTCTATTGTTGGCCATTCCTGATGAGCACCTATTGAAGTTTCATGGAATCAAGGATGCAAAGACCTTATGGGAAGCAATCAAGGCTAGGTTTGGAGGCAACAAAGAATCAAAGAAAATGTTACAGAAATTCATTCTGAAGCAAGCATATGAGAAATTTTGCTGCATCAAGATCTGAAGGATCTGAATAAAACCTATGATAGGTTTTTAGGAGAATCATCAACCAATTGGAAATTCACAGTGAAGTTATCTCTCAGGAAGATGCAAATCTGAAGTTGCTGAGATAGAAGTTTCTACAATCAGCTTGGAACTATATTGCTTTATCCTGGAGAAACAAATATGATCTAGACACATTGAAGCATGGATGAGGTGTACAACAATTTGTTAGTGTACGAAGCTGAGATTAAAGGTCAATCAATCCAAGATTTAATTCTTCAGAAGTGGCTTTTGTTATCTTCAGATAACACCCTGCATACAGTAACTAATGAAACAGTTAATACTGCTCATGATGTTTCTACTGCTAGTTCACAGGGACAAGCTTCTTCCTCAACTTATGTTGATGATGTCATGTTTTCCTTCTTTGCTAATCAATCTAATAGTCCACAATTAGACAATGAAGATCTGGAGCAGATTGATACTGATGATCTTGAAGAGATGGATCTCAAATGGCAGGTGGCCATGCTTACCATGAGGGTGAAGAGATTCTTAAAGAAGACAAGAAGGAATCTGAATTTCAATGGCAAAGAAACTATTGGCTTTGATAAGACAAAGGTTGAATGTTACAACTGCCACAGGAGAGGTCACTTTGCTAGAGAATGCAGGGCACCAAGGAATCAGGGGTATAGAAATGGAGATAATCCAAGGAGGGTTGTACCAGTGGAGACTCCTGCAAATGCCCTGGTTGTTCAAGATGGGATAGGTGGTTACGATTGGAGCTTCCAAGCTGAAGAAGGACCCACAAACATTTCTCTAATGGCATATACATCTCAAAGTTCATCAAGTTCTGATTATTTGTGGTATCATATTGATTTAATAGATTGTTTTAAAATCATATTGAAAACTCTTCAAAAATAGTATGATCAACATGAAACTCTTAAAAAATCTAATCTAGAAATTATAGGTTATCAAATGGGATTAGAAGCATTAGAAGCTAGGATACTTATTCATAAAAAGAATGAAGTTGTTTATGAAGAAGACATTGAATTTTTAAAGTATGATGTCCAAGTGAAAGATATTTCTATCAAAAACCTTAAAAATTAGTTAGAAGAAGCTTTAAAAGAAAAAGATGATTTGAAACTTAAACTAGAAAATTTTGAAGAATCATAAAAGAATCTAACTAAATGATAAAAATAGTCAAAATAAGTGCTAAAGATAAGGTTGTGGTCTTGGTTATAATAGTCAAAATAAATGACGGAGTGAAGTGTTATTGTGAGTCTTAACAGATTAGAGAAAGTAATGTGATGATTGTCCAGTAATAGATAGATTCAAAACGGTAATGGGTTTTCATGTAGTTCCCCTCCCTAACACTGGGAACTACATGCACCTCAAGGGACCTGACTTTCCTTTGCTGAGTTAGTTGATTATTCTATAAGACTAAGAGTGAGTGAACTAAAACTAGTGTAATCTAAGACTAGTATGGATATTGTAGAAAAGCCATAAAAACTGTTAGGCTTAGTGATACTATCATTGAAGATTGGGATACTAATAGTAATAATGATAGTGTATTTAGACCTAAATCTGATCAAACAAAACCAAAATTTACAAAAATCAATTTTGTCAAATCTAATGAGAATGTAAAATCTGTAATAGAAAAATCACACATAAGGAAGTAGGTGTATTATCCCAGGAAAAGTCAAAGTCTAGGGTAATAGAAGAAACTAGAATGGGATGATGACTCAGAAACTAGGGAATGGTTTTGAGTATTATAGAGAAGCTTGTTTTATGTGTAGGGCAGTTTCAACATTTAATCAAAGACTGTGTTATCATGACTAGAAAATGGCTTTAGAAAACAAGTGTTGAATAAATAAGGGAAGGGTAAGGGTTACTAGTCAAAGGGAAATTAGACAAGTATGGAACAATGCTCAGAGGGTGTGAACCAACAAATAAATTTAATCTCCCAACATCCTAAAAGATTTTATTCCAAACAGCAGTATGTAACAAAAGTCAGGAAAAGTACCAGTTACTACTGCTAGCAAAGTATACCAAGTGGCAGCCAACAATCATTTAGTATGCCAGACTGTTAATACTGCTTGCCCATAAATCAAAAGTGAATGATGCATTACCCAAAACATATTCTTATTTTAAAGCACATTCCTGTTAAGAGAAGGCTTTTAACAAAAAATCAGCAGCTAAAACCAATAATTTTAATGAAAAAGTTAAAACTGCTAGGATTAACAATGAAACTAATACTGGGCCAAAAGCAGTAGTTAGTGCTGCTGTGGGAAATGAGGAAAATATTGTTAAGTCCTCGGCATGCTGGATTTGGAGACCAACAAGAAATGTTATTGACCATACCTCCAAAGACAGTGGATCATACATGTTTAAAAGATTTGACTACGTTGATCTACAAGGCAGACTCAATTCAGTAATGGCTTGGGTCCCCAAGAGAAACTAATTCTCTTATTTTAAGTGCAGGGTAATCCACAATATACTTTACATGATCAAGGGATTTTTGACAGTGGATGCTTTAGGCATACGATAGGAAACAAGTCCTTCCTTACAGATTATCAAGAGGTTGATGGTGGATTTGTGGCATTTGCAGGAAGTCCTAAAGGAGGTAAAATTACTGTAAAATGTAAAACTAGGACTGGAAAATTAGACTTTGAAGATGTATACTTTGTAAATGGACTTAAGTTTAACCTTTTCTTATGTCCTCACAAATGTGTGACTAGAAAAACAATGTTCTTTCATGAGACTGAATGTCTAGTTCTATTCCTTAATTTTAAGCTACTTGAATGGAAAGTCAAGGTCTTGCTTAAAGTTTCCAGACAGGGAACACATGTATAGTTGTGATTAAGAATGTTGTTCTCTTCAGGAAGTTTGAACTTGTTTATTTGCCAAAGGCTACAATAGATGAGTCTAATTTATTGGCAATAGGATGCTTGGGTCATATAAACTTTAAAAAAAGAACAAATTATGAGGGGAATAACCTTGTTAGAGGTTTGCCTTCAAGCTCTTTGAGAATAAACATACATGTGTTGCTTGGTAGAAGGGGAAACAACACAAGCGTCCTTGTTAATTCACCAGCTTGTGAGCTTAATAACCAACCCTTACAAATGTTTGCATATGGACTTATTTGGGCCAACATCTGTAAGGAGTATCAATCACAAGACATATTGCCTTGTTGCACTGATGACTTTAGTAGTTTAGTTGGGTTTTCTTTTTGGCCACTAAGGATGAGTAGTGTGGAAATCTTTAAAACTTTTATTACTGGCATAGAATAACCAAATAAATTTTATGGTTAAAATCATCAGGATGTGGGGGACTATGAACTGCGTATTAAAAATAATGGACATGAAATCAGTTTTGTTGGGATTGAAAGGATTAAGAAGGGAGTTAGTATATCCACAACTCACAACAAAATGGAGTTGCTGAAAAGAAAGACTAGGACACTAATATTGGCGCTAGGCTTTGCTAGCATATTCATCATTTCACCTACTACATTTTGGCATGAAGAGTTAGTATGCTTGTTATGTTCAGAATAGGTTTTTAGTAACCATGCTCACAACAAGATACTTTTTGAAACTGATTACATGGTTTGACACCTAGTATAAGTTTTATGAGACCTTTTGTGTCTCATGTGACTATTCTTAATACCTTAGATCCCTTAGGCAAATTTGATGAGAAGGCTGATGAGGGGTTCTTTGTTGGATGCTCTATAAAATAGCAGGTTTTAGGGTATTATTTAACAGATTAGAACTGGAAAGTAGAGGAGAACCTGCACATAAACTTTCTTGAAAATAAACCCAATGTTGTAGGGAGTAGACAAGATTGGCTCTTTGATATTGATTTACTAACAAACTCTATGAATTATGAGCTAGTTACTACAGGGAATCAAACTAATAAGAATGCAGGTAACAAGGATAATGGTACTCAACAATATATTCTGCTACCATTACTTTATAATAGTCCACAGGAGCGATCAAAGGTGCTAGGTTGTGATGATGCTGGTAAAAAGACTAATGAAGAACCAACAAATGAGGGTGAAAGAAATGGTCAAGAGAAGGAAGGAAGAGCTTCAAATAAAGAAGATGACCAGAATGTGCAAGATTTTAGAGCTGAATTGGATAATTTGCTTCTTCAGCAGAAGGAAGGTTATGCCAACAACACTAACAGAGATAGTACTGTTAGTCCATTTGTTAGTGCTGCTGGGCAAGGTTTTACTAATGCTGATTGATTTCCACTGAATCTCTTATGACCTGATTTTGGAGGATACTAGTATTTCTTTTAGTAGTGCATATGATGATGAAGATGTAGATGTAGAGGCTGACCTTAACAACTTGGAAAACAAAACCATGGAATATAGTACTATTCCTACACCAGAATACCACAAAGATCATCCTAAAGACCAAATCATTTAGGAGACATTAAATTAGCTACTTAAACAAGGAGAATGACCAAGTTTTCTGAAGAAACATTGCTTATGGTCAGTTCCAAAAATCAAAAAGCAAAGGAGAAACAAATCACAAATGGATTATCAAGAACTGCTTATTTGCCTTTTTTCTCGCGCAAATAGCACCCTAGGAGGTGACACAAGCCTTGGAAGATCCAAGTGGATAGAGTCAATGCAAGATGAGTTGCTACAGTTTAGAGAGAAGGGTTTGGATGATTGGTTGATTTTTACCAAAGGCAACATGGACTTGGGGAACAAAATGGGTCTATTGAAACAAGGAAAGGATGAGAGAAGGGATAGTAGTTAGAGAAACAAGGCAAGATCTGGTTGCACATAGGTTACACCAAGAAGAAGGCAATGTTTTATGATTGAGGTTATTATCTGTCTTGCTAGGATAGAAGAAATCTGGTTATTTTTTGCCTATGATCATATATGGGGTTTTATTGTGTACAGGTTGGATGTGAAGAGTGCTTTTTATATGTACTTAAGGGGAGGCTGTAACTTGAAGCTTTTAGGCCTGATATAATGTTTGTTGTTTGTTGCTTATTATGCAAGGTATCATGGGTTACTCCTAAAGTCTCACAATCTTCATTGCGAGGGATGTGAGGAGGATTCTTTAGATACTTAAAAGGTCATACATAAATTGGGGCCTTTGGTAATCCTAGAGATTCACCAATTTGTACTTGAAGCTTTTTCTGATAGTGATTTTGGCTTGGAGTGCTAGCACTTGACAGAAATCCACAATAGGAAGGTTGTCAATTCTTGGCAAAGTTTGATTTTCATGCAATGAAAAAAGCAAACTATCATTGCCAACTCAACAACTGAAGCAGAATATGTAGCTGCTACTAATTGTTGTAGACAGGTGTTGTGGATCTAAAATCAGATGCTTGATTATGGGTTCAATTTCATGAACACCAAGATTTACATTGATAATGAAAGCACCATTTGTATTGTGAAGAATCCAGAGTAGAGTTTCATTCTAATACCAAAGACATTGAAATAGGCACCCATTTCATTCAAGAGATTCTTATGAGAGAAGATGGCTCATTCAAATGCTTAAGATACATACTGTCACATTGTTGCAGAATCTTCTCACAAAGGCATTTGTTTGTTGCAGGTTTAACTTTCTGATTTGCTAGCATTGGATTATTAATCTTTTTTTTCACTGAAGTATCGTTTTGAGAGGAGGATAAATTAAGAATTAGATGAACAAAAGAATGTATCATTAAGCAAATGGGTGAAAGGGTCAGGATATCCACTAAACCCAACACATCCACAATGTATCACTTATTTAATCTTAAACCAATCATGTTCCATCACAATCTTAACCCAAAAAGACTCAAAAACCTTGGAAAGCCAAAAGGACCACTGAGATATCTCAGTCTAGTAGACTATTCCTTGATGCAGTGATACCGTCTATAAAGATATGGAGACTAAATGGGAAAGGGCTGCCACTATTGCTTCTAGCTTAGAAGCAGAGCGGGACAGTGGTAACATAAATAGGACCCAATCCATGGCAACACTTAATGAGTCTATTCCTTAGGGAACTAATTCAGGTAGTGGTCTCAGGTGCCAAGATACCATATTGGGGGGTACAGAAGCTCAAATTAGGTTTGAGGCTGCATCTAAACAGTCTAATGATCCATCTCTCTCAAGAGTTAACACACTTAGAAGTGGGGATGACATCATGAAACTAAAGGAATTGATGAAACTTTATACAATATTTTCTAAAAGGATTCTTGATATAAAAACAGATAGAGTGAATTAGTAAGGAAAAGAAATGAGAAATATAGTGAGCTGAAAAATAGAAAGAGAGTTGTATGATATAAAAACAGATAGAGTGAATTGGTGAGGAAAATAAATGAGAGATATGGTGAGTTTAAAAACAGAAAGAGAGCTTGTGAGAATCAAAATTGATGATGGAAATGCTTTTTGGAAAGAAATTAGGGTTAATACTGGTGTCTTAAAGTTAATGTTGCTCAGCTTAAACTTAATGCTGCTAAGCTTAAGTTAATGTTGTTAGGCTTAATTTACTATTGTTCGTATTAGTTTATGCTGCTAGGCATACACTTACTGCTGTTAGGCATAAGTTAATGCTACCAGGCATAACTTGCTACTGCTGGGTTAGTTAATACTATTAGGTTTAACTTAATGCTGCTAGTTTAAGTTAATGTTGTTGAGGGTGATTTCATAAATACTTTGATTAAGGGTTTCAATCACTCATTTGATCAATTTTACACCTTGATATACCCTCTAATCATAAACCCTAACTCAATTTTATCATTCATCATCAAAACCGAAAACAATGTCGAACCCTAAGTTTGCTGAAACCCACAATTTGGTTGTGTTTTTGAAGAAACCAGAAGAAAGTGATGGGTTTGAAGAGATTATTGATTTCCTGAATGCAAGTTATGTCTAATATGCGTTAACGGTAAATCCAACCATTTATACTACCTGTGTTGAACAGTTCTGGGCATCTGCCAAGGCTAAGATCATTAATGGGGAACGAGAAATACAAGCCCTAGTAGACAAGAAGAAGGTAATCATCACTGAAACTAGTATAAGGAGTGATCTTAAGCTGGATGATGCTGAAGGAATAGATTGTCTACCCACTACTACAATTTTTGCAGAACTAGAAAGAATGGGGTATGAAAATCTTACTCAAAAGCTTACTTTTTATAAAGCTTATTTTTCATCCTAATGGAAATTTCTTATCCATACCATACTGCAATGCCTTAGTGCTAAGACTACAGTCTGGAATGAATTTAGTAGCACTATGGCATCTACTATCATATGTTTTGCCACAAACTAAAAATTTAACTTTTCTAAGTACATTTTTGACAATATGGTGAAGCACTTAGAGGGTGGGGTTAAATTTCTCATGTACCCAAGGTTTGTGCAAGTCTTTCTGGACAAACAAGTTAAGGGGATGACCAGACATAAAGAGGTTTATGTTACACCTTTCCACACTAAGAAGGTGTTTGCTAATATGAAGAGACCAGGAAAGGGTTTTTCTGGTAGAGTCACACCTCTATTCCCAACAATGATGATTCAAGCTTTAGAAGATATGGGTGAAGATTCAGCTGCTCCTTTTGATTCCCATTCCACACCCATTATTTATCAACCATCATCCTCTAAACCTTAAAAGAAGAAGTCAAGGAGAAAACAGAGGAAAGACAATGCTGTTACAGAGCCTGTTACTAATGAGGCTCATGTATCTACCCCTTCCTATGATCCACCTCAAAGTGGTGAGGATAGTCTGCAACTTTCTAAATTGATAAATTTATGTACCAGCCTACAAGAGAAGGTCCTTGATTTGGAAAAAAACAAGACTGCTCAAGCAAAGGAGATTGCTAGTTTAAAGAAGAGAGTCAAGCAGTTGGAAAAGAGAAGGAAGTCAAGAACTTCAGGGCTAAGAAGGTTAAGAAAGGTTGGTTCCTCTAGCAGGGTAGAATCCTCTATTAATGCCAGTTTGGGTACCCAGGAGGATGCATCCAAACAAGGGAGGAAAATTGAAGATCTTGATGCTGATGCTGATGTAGAAGTGACTTTGGTGAATGAGAATCAAGAGATGAATGATGACAACCTGATGTTTGATACATGTGTGTTGGAAGAGCAGGAAATTGAGTTTGAAAAGGTGGTTGCAGAGCCTGTAGTTAGTGTTGCTACAACTACAAAGTCAATT
>BQNB010009220.1:0-48217 GCA_026074375.1 Tanacetum coccineum
AGATTTTCCCTATATTTATTAAACCATATTTATTACACTTAACATTACCATAACCATGATGCAATCTTAACCCTCGACCTTTTAGAAGGCTGCAACATCGGTTGTGAGCCGACAAGATGCGACAAACTTTTATCGGTCTCTGATTATTATTCTTACTATGGGCTTTCTTTAGAAGGCTGCAACATTGATTGTGAGCCGGCAAGATGCAGCAAACTCTTATCAGCCCACAGTTTATAATTATTACTCATCATTTATTCATTTTTTTTTCATTTTTTCATTCATTTTTTTCGTTTTTCACTTTATTTTGCGATATATATAAAAGACTTCTTTTTGGAAAATTTAAGTATAAATTTGAACTAAGACTAAAATTATTGCTATCGACTACTTCAACTTCAAAAATTATTGATTTAAGTTTAATTTTCAAAAATAGCACGAATTATTAGTCCGGTTAGGAGCTTATGGGAGAAAAAGACACAAATTACACTTATGAGCTCTTAAGATTTCCAAATAATCTTTGTTTAGCACCTAACTCATACTTAACTCTATCATTTCTCGTTCTTTGCAAATTTAAAATCTTTAATAAAAAGATTCGCGAATGCTTAGTCTAAAAGTTAAGGAGCAAGCTAGAGCTCAACACGCTCGATCGAGTCAAAATTTATTCTTATTCTACCGAGCAAGAAAGTCAACATTGTGATAAAACACTTATTTTATTTTTGAAAATTTTTAAAATTTTTCATTTTTTTGGTGTTTTGGTGGTAAAAACGAAATTACATGAAAACAACGGTTGCAGGCACAATCAAATCGAAAGATCCCCCCATACTATTGTCCTCAATGTTTTAAGAATGGTCTCTAAGTAAATCTAAAGCCGTTTATTAAGTATGCTCAAAGATAAACATTAGTCGATAAGATTGGATATTGGATTCCCATAATAAAGCTGAGGATGTGAAGCTCAAGTGAACGAAGGAAAAAACCACGAGCACGAAAGGCTTCATAATCCGGGGCAATCCTGGACATACAACACAAAACACAAAACACGAGAAAGGAAGAGGCAAGCCTCCTCACATCACATTTATTCATTACTACTATTAATATTATATTAGGATAAGCATGGGTTGCCACCCACAAAACACTTATTTTTGTTAACCAAGTCTTGAGCCTGACTCCACGAAGCGCTTGTTTAAGGTCACTAAGCTTGACCCGTCCCCCGAATTGAGTTGTTCATGGGGGATAAAAATGGAGACATGGAACATCCAAAACACGGATGTCCTCTCCATAAGAGCAAGGAAAAATCTCCATCGGGCTTTCAAAAATATTAATGACTTTGAAAGCTTTAGAGTCCCAATGAGATAATTCCGGTAGCAGCAAATGAACTCCTTTAGAAATGAGAATCCCGGGGTTGAAATTTTTTTCCTCGTTTTAGGATGAAAACAAGAGTAAAGTTTCAGAATCGGGAATTTCTATATGGAAAGGAAGTTCATGATCAGAAAGAGGAGGATAATAATCCTCAAGAATTAAAGAAGCATTAGATGAGGATATCTTCTTTACATTCGTATCCAGTGTTACTCGATTGGTGACTTCATAAAGGTTCTCATGAATGAGTATACCTGCATTGAATACTTTGTCCTCGTTATCGGTTGAAGTCAAAGTATCAACCTCAGAAAAATCCCCATAGAGAACCAGGTCACACTCGAGGAAATGAGGAAGGAAACTACTTGATCCAGTGGAATCAAGTTCATCAACCAAGAGTTTAGAAACTTTGATTTTATTTTCCTTGGAGTCAAATGGATCATCATAAAATATTTTTCCCCATTCATCATTATCGGTCTTGAGATCAAAAAGATCATCATCGGCATCATCATATCTTGGGTGAGATGAATAATCAAGAGTATGTTCATCGATGAACATCTCAGGAATGGTATAAATATGATCGTTATTAAGAGAATATAATGGATTACTGTTAATCAAATATTCGATCTCTCTAATAACGTCTTCTGGAGCCATGTCATCATTTTCCAGTGGAAATGACTCAATAAGAGCGAGTTCATCGGCGAACTCCTCAAGAGAATAATCACTAAACTCAGAAGTTGTAAGACTAGGAGAAGAAGAAGTGGTATCTGCCACTTAATGGATTGACATTAGGAGAGGGAGGGAGATCCTTGGTAGAATCAAGATTTAGCTTCCGACTGGGTCAAAGATATCATCTTTAACTTCCGATAAAGTTAAATCAGAAGTGAGTGTGTCGGGTTCCGATGAAAAAGTGGGATTGCCACTCAGATGATTTGTTATTTTTTCTATTTTCGCACAATGTCTTCAGATAATCTTCGTATGAAATATTGTAGATATCAATCGTCGATTACATCGATTCGATTAATCGACTCGGCATCATTGTAGAAGTATCTCAAAGTTTTACCAACTTTGAATGTTACGGCTTCATCATCATGGCGGAGAGTTAATTCTTCACCGTAAACATCAATCAAAGCTCGTCCGGTCCTCAAAAAGGGTCTCCCGAGAATTAAGGGAACCCGAGGATTGACAACATAATCAACGACAACGAAGTCGGTCGGAAAATGGAACTTTCCTACTTTCACAAAGACATCTTCGGCAATGCCGGTCGGTCGAGTAGTCGATCGGTCCGCAAGCTCAAGAATCATTTGTGTAGGAGTAAGTTTGGGGAGTGAAAGCTTCTTCTATATGGAGAGAGGCGTCAAGTTGATGCTTGCACCGAGATCGGCCAAGGACAAGCATTCATCTAACTCCGGAAAATTACATGGAATGAGAAACTTGTCGGAGTTTCCATGTTTTTCGGGCAACTTTTTTAAGATGATCGCCGAGCAATTTTCATTCACCAGAGTTGTGGCTAAGTCAAACAATTTCTCCTTGTTGTTAAGGAGACATTTAAACATTGTAGCAAACTTAGGCATGTGAAGAAGAGCATCCGCGAAACTAAGTTCGAAATGAATTTTCCTAAAAATTTCAAGAAATTTCAAAGCTAGCTTATCGTCTTTTTCACGGAGGTTTTGTTTGTTAATCCTTGAAGGATAAGGTATAGTCGGTTTAGGTTTAGGAGCAACAACGGGCTCATCAATTAGAACTTGAGTTTTGACTATCAGAGGTTGGATGTTTTCGGTACTCGGTTGTACCGTATCCTTTGTCACATCGGGTACCCGCTCCATCACCTTGGGGAGAGAAGAAGGAGAAGGAGGAATGGGAGGTCCATCATAAGAAACACCGCTTCGGGTGGTAATTGCTTTCAAATCACCTCTCGGGTTAGCAATGGTGTTGCTAGGAAGTGGTCCCGTACCCGAAGAAGAAGCGGTATTCATTTGGAAAAAAATAGCCATCATATTCTTGAGCTCATTGGTTTGATTTGACATTGAAGTTTGTATGGAAGTTTGCATTTCATTCCTCAATTCATTTTTCACATTATTAATTTGATTTTGCATGGCTTTTATATTAGTATCAATCATCTTCTTGTAGTTTGACAATTCATTCGAAGGAGCAACTTGAGTTTACTGCACCAGAGCTTGATAAATCAGATTTCCTTGATTATTTCCTCTGTTTTAATTGTAACCTTGATTGAACTGGTTTTGATTATTTTGCACATTCGGTTGAGCAAAACCCGGTGGTCGAATTTGGTTAGCAACACCTTGAGGACGGTATCCGGTATTTCCCTGATTATAATTCACTGCGGCTGCTGAAACATATCCTTGAATATTATCTCGATATTTTGGAAAAACGTTGCCATCGGTGGCAAGACATTGGTAGTAAGGGTGTGGACCACCACAAGTAACACAAATTTCTTCAACAGCTTTCACGGAAGTTGGAGGAGGAGATCTCTAAAGAACCAAAGCCTTAACGACGTCAGCAAGAGAGGCAATCTCAAGAAATTGAGGGGTAGAAGAAGAAGAAGGAGCATTCGTACTCACTTTTGTAGCAACCGGTTTGTTACATGAGTTGCGAACTTTCGATTTGTTTTCAATAATTGTCAACGCATCTCGAGGAGTTTTAGTCAAAAGATTACCACCGGCGGCGGCATTCAATGAATCTTGATCGGTTGGGGTTAAAGCATTGTAGAAGGTATCAAGTTGATGCAATTCCGTGAAACCGTGATGTGGGCATGCACGAAGGAGATCCTTGAAACGTTCCCATGCCTCACTAAACGTTTCCTCAAAACGTTGTTGAAAATTCGTAATTTCATTCCGGAGATTTGTCGTTTTTGAAGGAGGAAAGAATTGGTTAATAAACTTGGAAACAAGATCTTCCCAAGTAAGAATAGAACGAGGGGGTTCTTTTTCGAGCCAAATCCGGGCTGCACCCTCGATAGAAAATGGAAAAAGCATAAGCTTAATCGACGAATTAGGCACATCTCTATACTTAATCGTGGAAGTAATCTTGTTAAACCAACGAATGTGAGCATGAGGATCTTCTTTCTCAAATCCGTAAAATGGTTTTGAAGTTACAAGATTTAGAAGACCATGTTTAAGCTCATAATTCTCCGCAAGAATAGCGGGAATAACAATCGCATCTCCGTAACCCTCGGTGGGTGCTTGGAGTAATTGCTCCATAGTACGTTGATCGGCCATCGTAACTACGGGAGTCTCTATAAGAGAAAACGGTTCAACTCTTTGTATAGAACGTCTACAATTATGACGTTTAAGAATCGTAGAAGTAGGATTCGTAGAAGGTTCACCGACGGATTTTAACGAAGAGCGAGTTTGCATACACTAAGAACAAAATAAGAGAAAATAAAAAAGAGAAAAATATTTTTGTAACCGATAATCAAACAAGTATACGGTAGCTCTCTAGAAAACGCACAAAGAAGCGGATGAGCGGGTAAACGTGAAGCTATTAAAAACCTTCTCCTTTCGGGTTGAAGTTCGTAGGATCGACCCTCCTTATACGTCTCTTATAGTTTGTCATATAAAGGTGAGCCTAATTCACAGGTGACACAACGGTCGTTTTGGTTGGTTTTTCAATTTTATTTTTTTTGGAAATTTTGATTACTTGATAATAGAAAAAATATATTCACAAATGAAAGCGATAACTTCATGGGGAAGGGTCTTCAAATACTAATATTCAAACGTACACAATAATCGTTTCACAACCTCCCCGGCAGCGGCGTCAAAAATTGATTTGAAAAAAAATCAATTATATATATATAGTAATAATTTCTTAATACATATATATATAATATAACCAAAATATCAATTAAGAAGAGAGTGGTAAGTATTCCGTAAGGTTTTTAAGAAGGAAAATTACTTTTATCCAAAGTAAAATCCAAAACCTTCACGGGTCGTTTCCCGACGAGGTGCGAATTTGAAAATCGTGATTAAGTTCGTGATCGCGTGATTGAATATTTTAAGATTTTGATTTGGTTTCCTATTTCTACAAATATAAAAGCAAAAACAAGTAAAGGCAAGCTAAAAACTAAAGCAATTAAAGTTAAACCTAAAAAACGATAACGGGATCCTAAACCCGTTCTTTAAAAATTTAAATTCTACAAATTTACCCCTAAAAATGCAAATTTAATTTTTCACAATCCTAAATGATTAAAAATAATTTTAGAAAAAAGAATTATATTTTTTTGACTTTTATTTTATTTATTATGAATTAAAAACACTTTTAATCTAAAAAATTAATTAAAAATACTAAACTAATTTGGAAAATTATGAAAAAATTATGAAAAGTACTTTATACTATGCTAATCCTATAAAAATAAAACGGAACCAACAACTTTTCTTAATAAGCTGTTAATAAGCAAAAAAGGCCTTATAGCTAAAACTGGTTAAAAGGTCATAAATATTAAATGTGGCAAAGTTAAAACGAAAAAGACCCAAGGGCAAGTGGTTGTGTGGTGTGGTGTTAAAACGTTTGGGAGTTAAGGTTGAGGTCCCGGGTTCGAAACTGGGGCCTCTCTATACTCCTAAACGTTTTTGTTTTTTTGAAAATTTCTTTTTGAAAAAGCTTATAATAAGCTTAAAAACCAACTTTAACAAAAGAACTTTTTTAGAAACTTGAAATAAGCCAGAAATAAGCTAAATTAAGTTAACAGACTTGGATTTAAGCTAAGTGACAAGTTGCTTAACTTTTTGGCAAAATAAGCTAAAAATATGATCACAATAAGCTAATAAAATGAACTAAAAATAAGCTTAAATGACAGAATCACTTAAAAGGTTTTAAAACTTTAAATCCAAAACTGAAAATGCTAATAAGCTTAAATAAGCTCTAACCTAAGCTAAATAAGCTGAAAGCACTTTAAACCTAACCTAATAAGCAAGACTAAACACAAATTAAGCAAATCCAATAAGCCATAAGCTCAGGAAAGCAAATAAGCAAATTTGGCTAAAAACTACTAAAATAGCCTACAAAGGCACTTTTAAGCTAGTTAAGCTACCCTTATGGCTTAATGACCTAAATGAAAATCAAGCTTATACATTAAGCTACAAGAATCAGCAAAGAATAAGCAGTTTGAAACACGTATAAGCTATGAAAAAGCTAAGTGAAAAGGCTAGTTACACTCAGTATATGCTGAATGATTTTAAAGAAAAATGACAGATTTGAGCTTAATTTTTAAGGACTAATAAGCTCATGAAAAGGCTAAAAAGTGAAAACAAGTAAAGACTAGGACTCAAATAAGTTAAGAAGACAAAAATTAAGCTAAATGGTTAAGAAAATAAGCTGAAAAAGACTTTTGAAAAAGTGGTCAGTATATACTGACTTTGTTTTTTCTTTGAAAATCTTTGATTTAAAACCTCAAATTTAAGCTAGTAAATAAAGCTAAACTCTAAATTAAGCTAAAACAGATCAAGCTTATACTACAAAGAACTTGTGTAATGAAAATCAATACCTAAAACTAACATTAGCTAATCTAAAATTTAGATTGAAAAATGGCTTTTTAAGCTTTGAAATGGAAACTTAGACAGAATTTGTACCAAAACCACAATGGCAAATGCACTCTTAACCAACTCTTTTCCTACTTCATTTAGACACTAAATGAAGTACAAACACAACCTTAAACAACTTTTTAGCAAAGATTAAATATAAGCAGTTTGAAAAAGAGTTAAAGCCACAGATTTTAAGAATAGGTAGACAAACCCTTAAAACTTAATTCTAGACTTTAAAAACTTATAAAATCTAATTAAAAGGACTTAAAAGAGCTTGGTAAAGTTAGCTTAGTGACCCAAAACCATTTTAAACTCATTTTGACCCATTTTAAGTCTTAAACCAAACACCTCTTTAAATTTCTAAAAACCATTTTAAGCTAAAAAAGATCTAGAAAAACTTTGAAAACTAAAAACAGAGTAAGCACAAAGTAAATTAAGGACAAATAAGCAATTAACTCTCAAAGATAAGCACTTAAAATAAGCAACTAAGAATAAGCATTTTAAAAGCAATTTAAGACAGTTTTAAAGAAAAGACATTAACAAAGAACCTTTAAGCAATAAGAAAGCATAAATAAGCAATAAATAACATTAATAAGCAACAATAAGCAATAAAAGACAGTAAATAATTAGTAATAAGCAATAAGCAGTTTTTAAGCAAGAAATGAGAAAAGTAAGGACTTACAAAACCCTTTGCTCTAAACAAGGGTAAATAAGCTCTTAAGGGCTTTGTCTACAAGCTAGTAAATACCCACAAGCCCTTCCAGGTTTGGCTTGTCATCAAAAATAGCTTATGAGTGATTTTTGAGTGAAAATGACTTAAAACACTATAAGCTATGGACAAGCTTATAATGCTTAAGTAAACAGCTTAAGTAAAGATAAAAAAGAGCTTATGTGAGCTTATCAACCGTTTTAAAACATAAAATGCATTAACTTAAAAACAGGATTTAACATAAAAACTTAATTTTCATTAAACTTAGAAAAACAGTACAAGGCTTTAAAATAAAGTACAATAAGCTAAAAAAAACTTAATATAAGCTGAAAAACTAACTAAAAACTAGATGCCTCAAAGGCTTACAAGAATCCTATTTATAGAGATAACAAAGTCTTGGGTCCTCTTCTTTATGTGCTACTTCTATGAGTGAGCTCAGATGTGTGCTTCTTGTGTGAGGAGCTTTAAGTCATCATCTAAGCCCTCCATTTTGCTTTGGCTCCAAGTCTTGCTATCTAAGCCTTTGATTTGGGTCTTCAATCTGTTGACGAATGAGGTTTGAGAGGATTGCCAATGTGGATTTGGATGTTCATGAAGTGGGGTTGAGGAGTTTTGTTGTTTTGTTGCAGGGTGTAGAGGTCGAGTAAAAGAGACAAAAGAGTAGTAATAATGGCGAGAAAGAAGGGTGTACTATTTTATTGTTTGATTTGGTATAACGGGGTGAGTATTGTTAAGTCATAAGGACTAACCATGTTAGTCCTTAAGGACTAACGGTGTAAAAACGTTAAGGACTAACGGTGTAAAAGGGGTTAATGGGTTAAATGGTTAAGTGTTGTAATGGAAATGGGCCTATAATCATGGGTCGGGTTATATGGATTTGGATTTAGGGCTTTTAAATCTTATTTTTAATATGTAATGGGCTAACCCGGCCCATTAGATGTGTACGGGTTTGCCCATTTAATATTTCTTCGGTTTCGGCTTTGTCTTTGACTTGTTGACTTTAAGTTTGACTTTGACTTGTTGATTTTGACTTTTTGACTTTGACTTTTCACGCTTTTTCCATTCCTGTACTCGGTTTTGTTGGTTTTGGCTTTGTTTTTGTCCTTTAGTGAATATCCATTACCTGCACAGTATACAAAGCAAAACAAACATATTTTTGGCATTTTATGTCTGTTTTTTGTCATTTACGCTTGTTTTTATAGGTAAAAGGTATGTGTATTTAAACACATACCAGTTACAAAGACCTTAAAGCTATGATAATTCTATGAATGACTCGTTTTGGTATGGTGCGTTGTGTATGGTGCGGTATATCAATCTATATGCCCTAGGACCTCCTTTTATACACCAAGGAGTCCTAAACGGCTTACAATACTTTCCTAAGTAATCATAATCTTCTAAACAAATAACTTATACATATCTTTTACCAAAATATCTCATACAAATCACATAAGCAGTACTAACTAACTCAGCAGTACTAACTTCTTCACTAGCTACATTAACTCCTTCAGCAGCATTAACTTTGTACTAACAGTAGTAACTTTTGTACTAGCGGTAGTAACTACTTATCAGTTTTTCTTTTAAGTCTCTGAGCAGTCTTAACTTCCACTAGCAGTAGTAACTTCCTCTAGCAGTAGTAACTTTGTACTGACAGTTGTAACTTCACCAACATTTTTAAACACTTAGAATAATTTTCATTAAAATTCTCCAGCAGCATTAACTTTGACTGAGCAGCATTAACATTAATAAGAGCAGCAGTAACTCCAAACAGCATTAAGAAGCTTTTAATCCTAACAATAATGATCAATTATGGTATGAGTTGAGCTACCATAAGCTTCACATCTTTTGAAGGCATGTTGAGGATTTCTTGGATTGATCTCTCTTTCTAGAGAGATAATCTTGTTATGACCATTTGTGTCATGGTCATAACTTCCACATAATCTACATACGGGATAGTATAAACATTCATTAGATAAATCCTATACATCCATAATGTATGCAAGGTGGAAAGAAGCGTTTTGATAGTTTTAGGATATTGGATCTTGATGTAGATCTACCCAGACTTTTGAGATGCTGAGACATGTTCATGGTGGAAATGTATTCAGCATGATCACAAGTTTTGTGATAAGTTCTCTCATACTTTTTACAAAGCAGAACCTTGTAACAATTCTTTGAGACATGATTGTTTAGGCCACACAGATCAAATCTCCTTTTGAATTGTGTTTTGTATTTGTTTTGAAGTGTATTTTATGGAACTTGTTGATTATTTCTGGAGTAAGATGACTGATTCTTGCTAATTTGCAATTTTAGGTCGTTAAGTTCTTTTATTACAATAGCCAAAGGAGGATCATCTTCAATTTTCACACTCTATAGTGTACCAGCAGAAGTTGAGTTAACTTTTACAGTTGAAGAGCTTTTGTTACCCTTAGCAGGAGCTGAGGATGGTTCATTTATTTTGACACCTTTAAAGTTTCAGCTTTGAATGTAGATTTTGACCTCAAAATTGATTTGATAGTCTTTGATCCAAAAATAGGTTCAGCACCATCCAACTTCTTCATTGGAGGAAGAGGGGTGCTATAGACTGAAGATTCATCTATTGAATCATACTCAATCACTAAAGAGTTAGTGACAACAACTGAAGGATTAATTGTGTTTCTTTGTGACTCAGCTGGGAGTATCCTACCAGTATTATGATTTGGCAAAATAAAACCTTCAGCTTTAGACAACCAGGGTCTTTCAACACCAGTTATGGACACTTTTGTGTCATCAGCTGAGGATTTTACAAAGACTAGGTCTTTTTGCCCAGAACTGGAGGGATCTTCAGTGAGTTGATCAACTCCCAGAATTCTCTTATTTTGAGAGGAGATTTGTTCACTGATACACTGATTTACTTTGTTAGAACTGTTAAGCCATGTTTCAGTGATTGTTGTTAGCTCTTTCAGTTCTGTTCTTAAGTTTTCATTCTCTTTGAGAATCTCAATGTTTACATGCTGCATGGTAAGAAAATCAAATTTTGCTTATTTTAATACTAAAAGCTATTATTTGCATGTATTCAGTTCATGAACAAGATCTCTATATTTTGGCAAAAGATTATTTCTTTGTTCTTCAACATAATTTATATCGATACACAAATAATCTAGATAGGTTTTTCTATCATTATTATCTTCTATTAAAAGAAGAGTGTGTACCTTTCTTATGAAGATCTTCACCCATTCACCATTTCTGGCGCCTTCTTTGCTGACATCATCATTTTCTTCAGCTAGTTCCATGAGTACTTTAACTTCCACCATCTCATTGTCATCTGATGACACTTCTTCTTCATCTCATTCATAGGCTTCAGCGATGAGACCTTTGTTCTTAACAGTTGCGGCTTTGGAAGCTGAAGCACTTAAACTTAGGAGAGCCTTTAGCCTTGATTTTGTTGTATTTAGCTTCAAAGTCCTTGGTAGGCCTTAGTTCTAGTTTATGCTGAGAGGAATTGAGAGGTTTTGGTTGAAAAGGGTGATTGATACGAGGGAACTGAAGCTTTTGACCAGCAGTCTCTTGCAAAATTACCATTTTGCCACATTTGTGGCATTCAGTTTGGTCAATTGCTTTTGCACTGTTGAACCTTTAAGTACCCTTCTTGAAGAATCTTTTAGACTTGGCTAAAAAAGCTCTTGCTTGATATTCTTCTTCTATGTCATTCAGGTACTCATGACTGCTTCTTGTATCCTCTTCATCATCAGGACTATCTTGAAAGTCCTAGACAATAGAGGTAGAGATGAAGGCAATTGACAAAGGTGTTCCAGAGACTAGAGGGGTTGTTCTTTTTAGGCTCATAAATGTTGTCTATTAGGTTTTCTTCATATTTGAGTTTACCAAATAGAGAAGCAAGCTCAAAATCTTTCACATGATTTGTGTTTCTAAGACTTTGGCAGAAACTTAGCCACTTCTTTGGTAACCCATTTATAAAACCAGTATTTATTTCAAGCTTTGAAAGTTTGATGCCATCACTTACTAACTCATTCATCAAAGCTTTGTATCTGGTGAAAGTTTGTGTTAGTGTTTTACCTTCTTTGAATTTAAAGGTGTTATAACACAACTTTAGGTCCATGACCCTACTTTCTTTTACATCAGAGGGGCCCTCATGATACAGTATCAGGTTATCCAGGTTGATTTAGCTGTTAAGCAGTTTATGACAGAATTCATTTGGTCATCTGGAAGGACAGACATGATGAGACTTTTGAGTCGCTGATCTAAGTTAGCAGCCTTTTTCTCATCTCTAGTCCATTGTCCTTCTGGCTTCCTTTGACCAGCTGTCATGGGGATAAACGGACCATTTTTATGATATTTTCAAATTGAGGTTCCATACCAAGGATGTGGCACATAAACCTCTTTTTCTAGTTGGTGAAAATTTTCACTTCTAGTACAGGAGCGGCATTTAACTGGCCACCCCTGAATTGAAGAGTCTGTGGTACTTCTACTGCTCCCATTTAAGATGGATCTTGATTTTAAAAATCTTTGAACCTTTTTATATATCCTTTTAAAGGGATTTTATAAACCAGGAGGCTCTGATACCACTTGTTGGTCCCTAGGAATCTGATACAGGGTTTATCAAATTAAACTAATCATATTCCATGGCAATGAAGTGAGTTTTAAACAAATATATATAAGCAATACAAAGAACAAGTTTAAAACACAGAAGTAACTTTTCAAGTATAGGTTCTTATTAGAATCAAATAAAGAATCTATGACACACCTTGCTTGCGGAATAGCAAGGTGGTTGAATGAAAATTGAGGTGTTATCTCCTTCGAACTTATTCTCTAACCAAAGTTATGAGAATAAGAAAACAAACTTGTTATGACCAAACTGAAGCTTCAGCTTTCAGTGGTACGAGTCAGTTTGTTTGAGAGATAAATGATCTCTTCAATGTGGATCACATTAATTGGAAGAGATAACATTTACTCTGTGAATCTCTTTCCTTTTATATGCAAAGGGATTAGGGTTTACAAGTTTAAACTAGCTACGTGGCAAGCATTAAATGGGTGGTTGAGCTACCATTTAATGCACGTTTTCTTTTTAGTACTAGGTACAGTCCTTGAAGGAAAGTTGTTGTACTTTTATGTTTAAATATACTGAAAAGACTAAAGGGCTCAGGTGCTAAACCTAACAGAAACACAACTGACCACTCAGTTGTTGTCTCTGACTCTTCAGCAACTGATTATGATTTAGCTGATGATCTGCTCTGGCTGTTAAGCACCACTTCCTTCATTGGAGAAGCTGACTGGTACTGAACATGTTTATGGACCAAAGACTATCAAATCAATTTTGAAGTCAAAATCTACATTCAAAGCTGAACTTTAAAAGGTATCACAATAAATAAACCTTCCTCAGCTCCTGCTAGAGGCAACAAAAGTTCTTCAGTTTCTAAAACTAACTCAGCTCCTGCTGGTAAGCTAAAAAATGTAAAAATAGATGATCCTCCCTTAGCTATTGTAATGAAAGAACTAAATGAACTAAAATTACAAATTAGCAAGAATAAATCATCTTACTTCAGAAACAAGAAATCTTAATAGGTTCCTCCCAATGCACTTAAAACAAATACAAAACTTAATTCAAAATGAATTGTGAATTGTGTGGACAAAACAATCATCTCTCTGAGAATTATTATGAAGTCTTGTTTTGTAAAAAGTGCAAAAGAACAAATCACAGAACATGTGATCATACTGAATTTATGTCTTTTATGAATATAAATCAGTATCATACTAATCAAGGTGAATCTTCCTCAAGATCCAGACCTGCAAGGCCAGCCATACCTTTTCCTTCCTGCATACATTATGGATATAATGATCACAAATCTAAATGATTATGTATACTATCCCATATATGAAATATATGAAAGCTATGATCATGATACTTATGGTCATAACAGGATTAATTCTCTGAGAAGAAGAATCAAAACTAGAAACCCTCAACATGTTACACAAAGACTTGTTGTTTTCAACTGTGATACACGGTTTGCCGGGGGGGAACTAGGTGCGCGCAAAAGCGTACTGCTTGCCCTCCCTGATCGGCCCCCCCCCCCCCCCCCCCCCCCCCCCCCCCCCCCCCCCCCCCCCCCCGCGAAACGGCCCGGGTGTCCTGCCGGGATCCCAGCCCGCCATCGCCGGCAGTGGGATTAGACACACTACAGTGGCTGCTCGTGCGGCCAATTGCTGGGGCACGCGCCTCCCAAAGACCCCGGGGCTACCGGAGGCCGCGGGGCACAGGGTCCCAGCCTGTGGCGAACTAGAGCCTGGGGCTGGGCCCCCCGGGGGACGGACAGGGATTGGCCCGAAGGCTGGATCCTAAATCCACACTGGTGGCGCGGGTATGGCCAAAGCGCCGTGGAACGCTGTGAGGGACGGCGCTATATATATATTAAAAACGGGAGGCCGCAACGGACCCCCCCCCCCCCCCCCCCCACCCCCCCCCCCCCCCCCCCCCCCCCCCCCCCCCCCCCCCCCCCCCCCCCCCCCCGGACACTCTCCCCCCCAGTTTTTTTTCCCAGACCCCCCCGCGGGCTGGGGATCCACGGACCTGCTCGGCGGGATCCCCACCCCCCACGGCGCGCAATATAGCCCCTGTGGAGGGGGGATACCACCCCATCAGGCGGGGGGGGCCCCCCCCTAAATGTGACACCGATAAGCGTGGTAAGCGGCTAAGCCCCCCCCCCCCCCCCCCCCCCGCCAGCGAGGGTGGGGCCTGCCCCCCCCCCGGGATGCAGCATTCCGGTGGATATCCTCGCCGGGCCCCAACTAAAGCCAGATTGGCCTCAGCAAGGCGCACTGAGCCTAGGGCGTCGAGCAAGCGAAACCGGGGGGCCCCACATGAGGGTGATGGGGATGGGATGCTCTTCCTCCATAGGGCGGGCATGAGATCTACCCCCCGACGGCCCCCCCATCTGGAGGTACAGGGCGTGCATGGCCCCCCCCCCAGGGGGGTAGGGCGAACGCCTCGCAGGCGCGCAGCGCATAACGGGGGGGCAACGTTGAAGGCCTGGGGCAGCCCCCCTGTGGGTGTGAACACACCGGGCGGCCGAAGGGGCGCCGGGAGTAGGGATGCAACAAGTTTAAGACTTCGCAAGTTTTGGGCATATGCCGTCACGGTGGGCGCGGGGCTGGAGGGACTCCGGTTAGGGGAAGCACCTAAGCGGAGACATTAAGCTTAGCGGAAGTGTTTTTGGGGCGGCCGCCCCCCCCCTGGTTGACGGTGGGACAGAGGGTGACTATTCCGATTTTACCCCCCCCCCCCCCCCGGACTTGCATAGGGAGGAGCGCCAGCGGCCACGGGAAACTGTGGATACATGTGGTAGCAATGTTCATACCACATTTGATCATAATGACATTAAGTGGTTTAGGAGAAGAGAATCTCTTCAAGCTAAGAAAGTTGAGTCTTTTAAAGCAAGTAAGACTGAATGATCAAGTACTATAAGATCAAAGACTCCCACTAAAAGGTGGGTTTCTAAACAAAACTAATCATCCTGACCCTATTTTGTGTAGTGTAACATCAAGAAATCTTTATCACATTTGAACAACTGTCATTCAAAACATACATTACCTGCACAAATATGGGATGTACCAGGACCTAAAGGAATGTATGAAAATCACTATACATACATCACTGAAGGTTATGGTTATGGTATAGTTTTTAAAAAGGGAGAGAAAGTAAATGTTCCACAGCATGAACACTAAAATGCTTTTATCAATTGAGAATTCTTCCTAAAACCTTATGAAAAACATCCACTGTTACTAATGCAGAAATCTCACCTGACCGATATCGTCAAAATGATCAAATTGATCATAATGATAAAAAATGATCATCCATTTCAAACTGATGAACTCATTAATGATGTTCAGATTGAAAAAAACACACCAATGAAAATCAATTTCATTGATAACCTCACAAAACTAAAGGTGTTCAGATTTCTAAACTCCCATCCTCTCTAAATAGAAGATACTTCAGCACATGATACAATTCCAATTCATTTCAAAAAAGGGAACATGGCATTGTAATCATAAGGCATAAATCATGATAAAATCCTGCTCTAGTTGCAAGACTTAAAGCAATCAGGATCTTTCTTGCCTTACCACATACATATACTTCATAGGATGTTAGTAATACATTCCTCAATGGTAAACTAAAAGAAGTATATGTTAAACAACCTCTAGGTTTTAAGAGAGAGTGAATTCATCAACCATGTCTGCAAAATTAGATAAAGCCCTTTATCAACTTATATAGGTTTCAAATAAATAAAAATTATAAGTTTCAAAAAAAAAAAAAAAAAGGGCATGTATGAAACTCTTTCAACCTATCTCACTAAACACATCACTGTAAGAGGTATGATAAACAACACTGTTTATCTACAAAACTCAAACAAATGTGGTTTTGGTATAAATTCGTGTTGATAATAATATCGTTGAGTCTACCAGCACAAAAGTGTAAACTAATAACTCAAAGATATGAAATAAACATGATAGGTGTCCTCGCCTACATCCTCAAATTTCAGTCTAAAAACAACCTGAAAGAGGCATTTCAATCAACAAAGAAAAGGATGTCAATGATCTGCTAAGAATGTATGACAACATTGATCCATCAGTAAATACTCCAATTATGCCCCCTAACATGTTAGGAGCTGATCTCATCGGCAAAGCTGTAAATGAGTCTCGGTATAGAGGTATGATTGGACCACTAATGAACTTGACTGCAAGCAGACCTAACATTCAATTCTCAACAGATTTCTATGCAAGACATCAAGCAAACAAAGAATCATACCTTAATTTTCAATTGATCTCTATGTTGAGAATTTTCAGGTACCTAAATGGTACTCCTAGTTTTGGTCTTCAGTATCCAAAACGTTCAGGCCTTGACCTAAAAGAATAATTAAACTTTAACTGTGTTGGATGCAACATAGACAGTAAAAGCACTTTAGATGCTTGTCAATTGCTTGAAGACGAGCTTGTTTGCTGAAGTGCAAATAAGCAGCAATCTACAGCTATGTTTTCAACTAAAGCTGAAGATATAGCCGTGTTGGATGTTATGCCATCATACTATGGATAAAGAGTCAACTCACTGACTATGATATCATATATGAAAAGTTACCCATAACAATCCAATTCTGCACTAAAAAAACAAAGCTCATTGATGTCACATCAAGAATCATACTCTCAAACACTCAATATCAACTTGCTGATATCTTCATCAAGCCTCTGGATGAGCTAACTTTCAAAAGATTGATTGTTGAACTAGGTATGCTGAACATTGATTCAAAACCTAAAGCTTCGTACTAACCGAAGAAAACTAAAGCTTCAACGCTTTCATCTAAAACTGAACAAATTTTCATATATTAAGCGTCAGTTTAGTTTTTGCATACAACCTTCAGCTTGTTTAAGTGAAGTAACTGAGCAATCACATATGTCTCATTCATGGATTTGCATGAGCATGTGTGATTTTTTCGCCTTCTCTAAAGCCAAAATATTAGTCCAGTCAAGAACTGAACAAAACTGATTCATTTTCTTCAAGTTTAGTTTGTAAAATGATTTTATCTAAGTCTTTAGCTTTCTCTCGAGTGAAGTAACTGAGCAATCACATATGTCTCATTCATGGATTTGCATGAGCATTTGGGGTTTTGTCGCCTTTGCTGAAAGATTGATGTTGAGGAAGATTACAATAATCTGTTCAGCATAACTTAACACCAAACCTGAACCTAGTTTAGCTTTTTCAAACATCAATCTCAAGGTCAGTTTTAAAACAAATGTGATCCTCAAAAGTAATATTTTTTATTAAATAGTTTCCTTTTCAAAGAAGTTGTTTAATTAAAATATATGAATATAGGACATCCAAAAGTTAGAATGACCTCATCATCTTTCTCTCACCTACTTTTTTAGTGAATAGAAGGCTGTTCACTGTTCTAGGTGTCAGATACACGCTTTGCTGACTTTCATTTAATACAAAGTTTAGCACACATGTTGAAAAAAAACCCTAAACATTCCTTATAACATCATAAACCCTAGATATTTTTTACCAACTCATGACTTCCAAATGGCAGTTATTAAATTATCAAAGATAAAAGTGAAAATTTCTCAAATCATATAATCCACCACACGTATCACAACTCATTTTCTCATAAACATAGATCAAACTCACCAAAAACACACACACAATCCAAAACAAATCAAATCATCAAAACCCTAATCATATCAAATGGCAAACCAAGAACAAAATCCTCCAAAACAAGAACAACCCTTTATTGCTGCTAAACAAATAGGCTTCAACCTTAAAGATATCATCCTTAACACAAACAATGAGGTTTCTCTTCTATACCCAGAACACAATATCAAAGATCACTTCAGAATGTGTTTCTGATTTCATTTCCAAATGTTGTCTTAGAAAACCATTCACCAGATCTCCAAACATGTATAAGGAATACCTAGCTGAGTTTTGGTACTCAGCTAAAACTCTTGAAAACTCTAAGGTTTTCTTCTCAACCCCCACTGGTGGTATCTATGGTAAAGTAGGGGTAAACACCTTTTGGAAATCCATTGGTGCACATTACCTTCCTCACTCTAGCGAATATGTTGCACCACCTTTCATTGACATAGTGAGACCATGATTTAAAACAATTGGGTATGGGGAAGTTGTTCCTGCCAAAAGGACTCTTAAAAAAGTCTTCTTCCTCCTAGGTGGAGGTTACTAATGGCACAAATCATCCAGTATTTAGGAGATAAAATTGGGGGCTTTGATCAGCTCACCAACAAAGATGCCATTATACTGTATAGTCTAGCAAATGGGATCAACATTGACTATGCCAGTATCTTTTAGGAATACATCATAATCAAACTGAACAAGAAACATAGGGAAAAGGTTATACCATACACTAGATTTCTAACCCTATTGATGATGCATAAGATGAAGGAAGGCTATGGAGATGGAAAACTCACACTCTACCCCACTCAAGTCTTCAATGTCAACAATTAGGCACAGAAGCCCAACCAACCTAAAGAACCTCCCTTCACAACCCACATGTTGGCTATATGCTCTGCAGATAAGCCAGTGACGTTTAAAGCTCCCAAGCCCTCTTCCAATGTTGAGAGGGTTCCTCAAGGCACAAAGCCTATAGCTAAACCTGGACACAAGAAGCATTTAACTTCTTTAAAACAACCCTCTGTGTCCAGTAAAGAGGCAACAAAGGGTGGGTCCTCTAAAGCACTAACCGGTTCAAAAACTGGCCATTCTAAGAAAGAAATGTAGTCTAGTGTAGCATCTGGCCTTTGGATCAAGATCTCAGAGCCACACTCTCCTTCCTTGTTTGTACACCTGATGGAGTGTTACTGGAGTATGCGATGAAAGGAGGTACCATGCAGCAGATCTTAGTGGACTCCAACATCGAAAGACTGTTGCTGTTTCGTGAAGGGGTCACAGTGACAGCAAGAGACTCAGAACCCTCTAGCGTCAGTAGTGGCTGAATGTCAACATTTAATATAATGAACTCTATTTAGTTTAGCATCCTTTCATTATTCACTTTTGTGTGTGTGTTGCATTGTCAGGAAATGAATGAACGGCTTCGCAGCAGCTTCTATAACTAAAGCTAATCCTGGAAATTTTGCTCCTAGTGATTTTGTACCTCAACAACAGGGTATGAATAAAGGAACCAAAAACACTTCATATGATTACTTATTTGCAGGTACTGAGCCATATGTTCTTGCAGACCAAACCAAATCTATTAATGAAGGGTTAGAAACTGTCCTTACTCAACCTATAACAGGAAAAGAGGCCAGCTCAGTTTCTAGATAAATTAAGGAAGAAACCTCCACCATAATCAAGTTGGAAGATCTTGCAAAGCTGGTGTCACATGTGCAACCTAGCTTTAAAGACCTGGACTCACCTGAAGATGATCCTGTCATTATTGTGGATGATAGTGATGAAAATGAGGATGATGAAGTTCATGCTACTGAAAATGTTGAAACTTAAGATACTTTAGTTCCTAAATCCTCATCTCTTAGGTCTTCTCAAATTTAGGAGCTTACCAACCAAGTCCTCATTCTTCAGTCTCAAAAGCACAAACTAAAACTTGAGAAGAACAAAGCTGAAGCTGAAGCTGCTCTCCTTAAAGCTCAACCCTCCTTTCCCAATGTAGAACAGCTCAATCAGCTGCTGGTAAAGTCCTTAAAAACTGAATTCTTAAATATTATATCTGCTCATGACTTTAGCATCTCACTACCAACTGATCTGAAGGATCTTCCCTCCAAGCTTAATGAACTAACTGGAGAAGTAAAAGGGTTAAAGAAACAAGTTCATGAATTGGAGATTGAGCTACCAGGAGATTTGAAAGAAATTCCCACCAAGCTGGATGACTTTACAAAAAATGTCACCAGTCTTACATCTCAAGTCACTGAACTGAAGACTCTTCAGTGGGAACTTCCAACAGAATTTCTTTTACTACCAGCACAGGTTACATCAGTTCAAGCTAAGCTAAAAACCTTGGATGCTCTTCCAAGCCTCTTGCTAAATGTCACTCAAGCTTTGAACAAGTTTCCTTAGGTTTTAAATTTTGCCTCATCAAAAGCTGGAGATCAAAGTATTCCTTCAGCAGGCCAAGCTAACACTATGCCTGCTGAGGGGGAGAAGAACACAAACCAAGCAACCATCTCCCAACTTTTTTAAAGAAGAGCTGAAAAGAATGCTAAAAAAGAAAACCCGAACAACCAACAACCAAAAAACCAACATCACCACCTGCTACAACCATCATTCCTTCTGTCATCACAACCATAACAACTTAAATGCAATCTCCTCCTTAATATCTACAAAAAGGCTCCCCTTAACCTGAGGGGGAGCATATCAAGAAAGACAAGGGCAAAAAGGCCATGTCCTTAAAGGATGCTAAAGAAGTGAGTACAAAAAGTGAGTCTAATGATGAAACAACACATGTGTCTGGTTCCATGGTTGAATCCTCTAAGAAAAAGGAATTGAAAAAGTTTGAATTTGTTACTAAAAGTGGAGAACATGTCCATTTAACTAAATAACAAATCAGTGCACAAAAGAAATAGAGGAAGAGGCCAAAGCTGAAGCTGCCAGACGTGAAGGTGAAATAAGGAAAGAAGAGCTGATTGATCTTCTTGGTCCTGAAGTGGTGAACAAGTACTATAATGACAAATTACAGTATGACATATACTGTGATAAAATGCTAAACAAAAGAGCAAAATCAAGAACACCAACTGTGATATCTTGACCAAAAAGGGTCTAATTACCTTGAAAGTATACAAAGAGGATGATACAAGTGAAATCATTCCTGAGTTCAAAGCCAATGATTTACATATAGGTGAATAGAGAGAAGTTATTACAGCTTGCCCTAACAAAAAAGGTAAAGGGTAGACTTCCATTTACAAGCAAATACAAGAAAGAATAGTCTATCTTCGTACAACTAAAGCTGAACTGGGAATCGACTTAGGCAGACCTCTAAGTAAACAGGATCCTTTGGATAGACTGAATGATCTGGAAAACAAGAAAAGAAAGCATGCTGATGACATTTACGACTTCTTCAGAGCTAACAAAAGGCTCAAGTCATCAGTTTAATATGAAGATCATCTAGCTGGTACTGTGCTTAATGAACCTGTCTTAGGTATGATTTTGTTTAACTCATATCACAGACAGAATTTTGTTACCATTGAAGACTTTAGAGATTTCTCAAACACCATGTTATATATTGTATAAGAAATATTCTTCAGACTTCACCAAGGTCCAAGGCTTAATGATCATGACAGGACCTTCAGTTCTCTTCTGCTTGCTAAATTGATAGAGAATTTAACCCACTCAAGAGATGGAGGAGTAATTGAACAGACTAAGGCTAATAGAATGCAATCTTTTGTTAATAACTTTTCTTTTGAATTTTGTATTTGTAATGAAAGTTTGAATGAGGTTATCACGTTTATGTTGTTCAATTTTATATTAGTTGTGTAAGGAAGACGTTGTTTTGGCACTTACCAACTGATTTTAATTAGGTTATTTGTATATTCAAATAAGGGGAGATTGTTGGGTTCAGTTCTTGAGCTCTTTAGTCTTTTAGTAGATTTAAACATAAAATCCCCTAAGTGTTTCTCAACCTGAAGTCCTTCAGTTGGAGTCGCTGAAGTTTCTTTAGCATCCTTAGAAGATTAGGAAGTATCTTCACTTCAGTGTATGCAGCGGTACAGAAACTGAAGAAGGATTTTGGTAAGAGCTTCAGTTCAGCTTGTTTGACAATTCCAAGCTGAACGTTGTCTATCTCCTTAACAGAAGTTAAAACGTGTTGTTTCACTTCTAGAAGGTTTACAAGGCAGGAAAAAGATTGTTTTATGTCAAAAGGAATAAAGCAATCTTCTTGGGATAGTAACTTCTAAAAGTTGGTATAGAAGTACAACAACCTTCCTCAAAGGACAGTTCCTAGTACTAGAAAGCAAATGTGCATTAAATGGTAGTTCAATCACCCATTTAATGCTTGCCACGTAGTCTAGGTTAAACTTGTAAACCCTAATCCCTTTGCCTATAAAAGGAAAGGGATTCACAGAGTAAATGTCATCTCTTCCAATTAATGTGATACACATTGAAGAGTTTAATTATCTTTAAAACAAACTGAACGGTACTACTGAAGCTTAAGTAGTTTGTTTTCTTACTCTCTTAACTTTGGTTAGAGTTTAAGTTCGAAGGAGATAACACCCCAATTGTCATTCAACCACCTACTATTCCGCAAGCAAGGTGTGTCATAGATTATTTATTTGATTCTAATAAGAACCTATACGTTGAAAAGTACTCTGTATGTTCTAAACTTGTTCTTTATATTCTACATATATTTGTTTAAAACTTACTTTGTTGTCATGGAATTTGATTAGTTTAATTTGATAAACCTTATATCAGATTCTAAGGGACCAACAACGTTTCTTTCTGAGATTTCACAAATTGTATTTCCTTTAGTTGATGCTTCACATGAGTTAAACCCTAAACTTAATTTATCACCAGAGTGTTTTTGATTGTTTAACTTTTCATTTAAGCACTGTATGCTCTTTTTAAATTTTGTTAGCTTAAGAGCTTATTCTTTAAGTTTTTCGTTGTTGATCTCAAGTAATTGACAATTTGTACATTCGAGATTAACTTTCTTGTTTTTCTCGAGTGTAAACAATTTTAATTTTAATTCATTAAGTTCATTTTCAAGCTTTTTTTAGTAACTTTTAGTTGTTTATTCTTAGAAATATTTTTAAACTCGTCTTGCAAAGTTTATCATATTCATTATCTAAAGTAGAATCATCTATTGATGAATTTTCATCACTAAAGTAAGAGGAATCGAAACATACTTCATTTGATGCTTGAGCCACAAGACATGTTTCATCTTTAGCATTTTCAGCATCTTCTTCACCACTATCACTCAAGAACTTCGATGTATGCAGATAGAGAGAGGTTTAATCTTTCGGTGTTTTGGACATTCACCAATACCACATCTAAAACATTTTTACTTCACCTTCCCCCCCCCCCCCCCCCTCCCTGCCCTCAACCGCTCTCCCCCCCCCCCCCCCCTCCTGCCCCCCGCCCCCCCACACCGCTTATTGGCCTTCTTGGGATGTCTTTTTGTCGCTTCCGTGGGTTGTTCTTTTCAACAAAACTACCTACATCCCCTCCTATCCTGGGGTAAGAACTTCTACGATGCTCTCCCTAAACCGCCATGACGTATTCTTCGTCTTCACTTTCAGAAGCCGAACACTCCTCATCACTAGATTTCTTCTTAGCCTTTAAAGTAAGAGATTTTCTTTCTCCTTTAGCTTTGACTATTTCGGAATCTTTCTTGATGATCATCTCATAAACTTTGAGATTACCAATGAGTTCATCAAGAGATAGTGATGTCAAGTCTTTCGACTCTTCAATAACCGTGACATTTGCTCTCCATTTGGGATGTAGAGCCCTAAGAAACTTCCTAACATAATTCTTGCTAGAATAACCTTCATCAAGAGCTTTTAGACTAGTAATAATAGTATTAAACCTAGCAAAAACACTATCTATACATCTGTCTTCAGAAATAATGAATTGTTCATACTGTTGTACTAAAAGGTCAATTTTGTTATCTTTGACTTGGTTATTATCTTGATGGGTGATTAACAAAGTTTTACAAATTCTTTTATTGTATTACACATGAAATTCTTTCATATTCTTTTCTTGGCAAAATATTATAAATAACCATTTTGGCTTCGTTATTTTTCGCAAGCCTCTTTTTAAGATCACACTTGTTTATTTAAAAAGGGATAACACCTCATCTAGTTTGGGTTTTCGGATTAGAGAATTAAATAGGTCGAAAATACACACGGCTAGTCTCTCGTTCACTGCTGCACACTAAAGATCAAGATCTTTTGATTTAAACACGCTCGCGCGTTTCGAATCTCTTTTTCCAATAAATAAAACTATCACTTTCAAAGAGTGGTGGTCTTTGCATGGATTGTCCTTCTAGATATTTGTCAAAATTCATAGATCGATCAAAGCTTTAAAATACAGTAAAATTTTAAAATCTTTAGTGACCTCGGCTTTTGATACCAATTGTGGAAACTAGAAGGGATGGGGGGTTGAATAGTTAAGAGGTTAATTGACATTTTAAAATTTTACTTCTAAAATTGTTAGATTCGAGTATATGTTCAATCAATCAACAATTATGGACCAATGGAATGAAAACTATTTCTCGTAATTATCTATACGGAAATCTAAATGAGAAACACAAACCATAAAGGAGATAGAGAAAGAACGATCAAACCAAGACACCAAGATTTATAGTGGTTCGGCTACGAAGCTCTTCTTCACCCTACTCCACTCCCCGAGTATCCGACTCGAGATTTCACTATGTCAACAAGCTCCCTTCAGGCGAAGAAAACCGTTTACACGTCGCTTACGTTATTTTCCGACACTAAGCTAAATGTCGAGTCCTAATCTTAGCTAGAACCAATCTACCACTTCACAAGCACTACACAATCACAAGATCTACACTATCGGATTTACACACTATCCGACTTACACAATCACACAAGATAATCTAACTAGAGTTTTGAATCTTAGAAGAAGAGAAGAGAAACCACTAGTCTATAACACTTCGTTTCTTGGCGAATACGAGTGTTCTTCTCTTGCACTTGATAGAAGAAGGAAGCAGATAGAAGATGAGTTTTGATCACTTGAAACAAGATTAAACTATGTTAGTGATCAAGATATTTAGTGAGAGAAATAAGGTTTTTAGAGAGAGAAAAGTGACTGAAAAAAAGCGTGCTAAGAGGTATGTTTTTCTGCTGAGAATAATGCAGTATTTATAACCAGGGAAATCCAACGGTCTGCTGGTGGCGGTCTCGACGGTCCCAGATATATCTAGGGGCCACCTAGCCACTTAGGGGCCCCCCTAGACTAACGCTCTGATTTTTTTCTTTTTGTGGGGAAGGTTTATCCTGGTGAGCTGTATTCAGTTTTGGAGGGGAAATCTGAATTTCAATTTATGTTTTTAAATAAAACATTATTTTTATTTAACAAAACTATTTTTTGTAATTTTGTAAAAATATAGTTTTGTAGAAATGTGATGGATTAAGAAGAAAAATTATTTTCTTGATCACTAATTAAGTTTAATGATTTGTTTATCCATACCTTAAGTGATTTATGTCAAAATGGAAATTTATGATTAATAACATGTAAACGTTTATTTTTATCGTGAATGTTTTTACATTTTGTCCTCTTCAAAACATAGAGGAGTCGAAAAATATAAATAATATTTTTAAGCATTATTTGTATTAACGATTTTAAAAGCCCAAACCCCGATAAGCCCTAGTAAGCCCCTTCCTAAACATATCCTATGTCTTTTTTAATAATTTTACAATAATAAGCCCTCGCCTCAACTTATTTACCAATAAGTTTACAAAAGTACAAATTTCAATTTTGGCTTATAATATAAGCCTGAGCCCCAACCCAAACCTCAAACCCAACCCCAACTCATATCGCCAAACATACCTTATATGTTAGTCAAGACAGAAATAATGCGTATTTAAACAAAGTATCATAAATTTAAAATGAATAATGACACGGAACAGAGATACTTACTATATGTGAAAACGAGTGCGATTGTGAAACCGATGGCGGACTTAGGTCTATGAGTAATTCTCAAAAGAAATTTCGATGACATAGAGGACAAAAGAACTCTAAGATATGGAACAAAATGAATTTGAGATTCGGGTGTATTTGGGGAGAGACTGTGGATGTTTATGACAAAAATTTTTTCACTACGTGGCACAAATTATGTGTGTTATGAGTTCGTTCAAAAATAAGATTAACTAAACATAATTTTTGGATAGAATGTCTTAAAATATTTTTATAGTTCCATATAAAATGATTCATTTAAACACAAAAACAATAATGAAATTAAAACATCATAACAATCTAACATAGAAAACTTGCTTAAGATTTCTTTTATGCCTTATTTAATAGAATAAATTTCAAACATATTTTATTTTTTAGATTAAAGATGAAAATAATGGTATTATTTCAATAATTCTCAATTTCAACTAAAGAGCCACTTCAACGACTTGGAGCATTTAGGCCGCATATTGGGCTTTCCAAATTTAACCGCAATTCCAAAACAATGAACAAGAAATCATGATATACCTTTATGTTTTGGTTAAATTTCAAACGGTTACATCATTAAGATTTCATGACAACAATATATTCATATAATCTGTGTGTTCAATGAAAGTGTTAAATGATTACTATTTTCAACATCATGATTTCGTGAAGAACCAAAATGGAACGGTTTAACTTGGGTTAGGTCGAGTTTTGAACATTGATTTATCACTTTCATGGCTCCATGGTCAGTTTAGACACAAGTATAACACCAACTCTGTTCTTTATGACTAATTCTGAAACCACTTGCAAGTTTCGTCGATATGTATGCTAATAGAAACAGTTTGTGTTTCTTTATTTTGTCATTGTTACATTCTTACATGGGATACCCATCAATCAATCACTTGAGGCATGAACCAACAAAACAAATTGGCAACTTAAAACACTAAAGAAAGAGGGCAAATTTGAAACGTACTCAATACCGAAAACATAGCATAGATTAATGATCATATATTCATCATATATACAGTTCTCTTTTCGATAACTAACTTCTCTTTACTAATCTTCACCCTACTTTAGATTTCTCTAGCTGACTGTTAGAATAATCCTTTTAATAATGTGGCCTTGACCATATAATGCCTTAACCATGTCTTAATGACATAATCTACCCTAACTGCAGTTTGACAAATATATGATGGAAATAACTATCATAAAAAACAATATCCTATGGATTGTGGGTTTACTGTATCTTGTCAAGAACTTATTATCTCAATAAAACACCATCAATTTGTGAGAAATCCCTCCATCAGATTATCGACATTACTACCGGAATCGACTAACCCTAATGATATGGCTTCATCATCTAATCCTAATTCTCAGTCGGTTCTATCATCAAGTAAGTATCTATTTGATATTCTTGTTATAATTACATGAGATTGATCCTGGATATGTTCAATTAATCCAACATGTGGCATCAAGAGCCTTTTAATCTCATGAATTATTATTGATTTAAAGATAATATCATGAACAGTATGCGTTTAAAATAAATGAAATTGTATAATACTGTTTGATCGCTCGCTCGCTCGCGCGGCACTCGCTCTCGTCATCAGATATCTCTTTATTGATCAATTAGTATTTGCGTTAATCAATAAAGTAGTGCAATTTATTTATTTAATTCTGCAATGCTTTAACAATAGTGGTGTGTTAAAAGCATGACATCATCAAGTATTTGCTTTGGGAGGTGATTTGTACACATAATATTTTTGCCATCTATCATTAATGTACAACCGCTGATGCACATAGTACAACACACAAATGCATATTTAGTGGTGAATTGCAAAACAATGTGCGTACAAATCATTCCCAAAGCAAATACTTGATGATGTCATGCTTTTAACACACCACTATTGTTAAAGCATTGCAGAATTAAATAAATAAATTGCACTACTTTATTGATTAACGCAAATACTAATTGATCAATAAAGAGATATCTGATTCTTATGACAATCGATATCAAACAGTATTATACAATTTCATTTATTTTAAACGCATACTGTTCATGATATTATCTCTTAATATCATAATAATTCATGAGATTAAAAGGCCTCTTTGATGGCCACCATGTTGGATTAATTGAACATATCCTAGGATTCAAATCTCATGTATTTATAACAAGAATATCAAATAGATACTTACTTGATGATAGTGAACCGACTAGAGAGAATTAGGATTTAGATTGGATGAAGCCTTATCATTAGGGTTAGTTCGATTTCGGTAGTAATGTCGATAATCTGATGGAGGGATTTCTCACAAATTGATGATGTTTTATTGAGATAATAAGTTTTTGACAAGATACAGTAAACCCACAATCCATAGGATATTGTTTTTTATGATAGTTATTTCCATCATATATTTGTCAAACTGCAGTTAGGGTAGATTATGTCATTAAGACATGGTTTAAAGGCAATTTATTATGGTCAAGGCCACTGATTTATTTTATTAAAAGGATTATTTAACAGTCAGCTAGAGGAATCTAATGTAGGGTGAAAGATTAGTAAAGAGAAGTTTGTTATCGAAAGAGAAACTGTAATATATGATGAATATGAAAAAGAGATATCAATTATTCTATTGTATGTTTTTCGGTAATTGATGTACGTTTTTCACAAATTTGCCCTCTTTCTTTAGTGTTTTAAGTTGCCATGTGTGTGTGTTGTTTGTTGGTTCTCATGCATTCAAGTGATTGATTGATGGGTATCCCATGTAAGAATGTAACAATGACAAAATAAAGAAACACAAACTGTTTCTATTAGCATACATATCGACGAAACTTGCAAGTGGTTTCAGAATTAGTCATAAAGAACAGAGTTGGTGTTTACTTCTGTATCCCTCTCTATTGTTTTAGCTTTTATTATATATCTATCGTTAGTGTCTAAACTGACCATGGAGCCATGAAAGTGATAAATCAATGTTCAAAACTCGACCTAACCCAAGTTAAACCGTTCCATTTTGGTTCTTCACGAAATCATGATGTTGAAAATAGTAATCATTTAACACTTTCATTGAACACACAGATTATATGAATATATTGTTGTCATGAAATCTTAATGATGTAACCGTTTGAAATTTAACCAAAACATAAAGGTATATCATGATTTCTTGTTCATTGTTTTGGAATTGCGGTTAAATTTGGAAAGCCCAATATGCGGCCTAAATGCTCCAAGTCGTTGAAGTGGCTCTTTAGTTGAAATTGGATTATTGAAATAAGACCATTATTTTCTCTTTTTTCTAAAATAAAATATGTTTGAAATTTTTTCTTTAATAAGGCATAAAAGAATCTTTAAGCAAGTTTCTTGTTAGTTGTTATGATGTTTTAATTTCATTATTGTTTTTGTGTTATGAATCATTTTATATGGAACTATAAAAATATTTTAAGACATTCTATCCAAAATTATGTTTAGTTAATCTTATTTTTGAACGAACTCATGAACACACTAATTTGTGCCACGTAGTGTAAAATATTTTTGTCAAAAATCCCAGTCTCTCCCAAATACACCCGATCTCAAATTCATTTGTTACATATCTTGATTCTTTTGTCCTCTATGTCATCGAAATTCTTTTTGAGAAGTTACTCATAGACCTAAGTCCGCCATCGGTTTCACATATAGCAATCGTTTCACATATAGTAAGTATCTCTGTTCTCGTCATTATTCATTTAAATTTATGATACTTTGTTTAAATACCATTATTTCTTGTCTTGACTAACATATAAGGTATGTTTGGCGATATGAGTTGGGGTTGGGTTTGAGGTTTGGGTTGGGGCTCAGGCTTATATTATAAGCCAAAATTGAAAGTTGTATTTTTGTAAACTTATTGGTAAATAAGTTGAGGCGAGGGCTTATTATTGTAAAATTATTAAAAAAGACATAGGATATGTTTAGGAAGGGGCTTACTAGGGCTTATCGGGGTTTGGGCTTTTAAAATCGTTAATACAAATAATTAAAAATATTATTTATATTTTTCGACTACTCTACGTTTTGAAGATGACAAAATGTAAAACCATTCACGATAAAAATAAACGTTTACATGTTATTAATCGTATAATATTTCATTTGACATAATCACTTAAGGTATGGATAAAAAAATCATTAAACTTAATTAGTGATCAAGAAAATAATTTTTCTTCTTAATCCATCACATTTCTACAAAACTATATTTTTAAAAAATTACACAAAATAGTTTTGTTAAATAAAAATAATGTTTTATTTAAAACATAATTCGCTATGTGTGTGTGTGTTTTCCCCCTGTATAAACTGAATAAATCTCACCTTGATAATCCTTCCCCACAAATGGACAAAAATCAAAGCTGTCAGTCTTGGGGCGGCCCACTAAGTGTGCTAGGTGGGCCTCAGATAATATATGGGGAAACCGCGGGACCGCACAGCTGACCGTTGAGATTTTTTGGCTATAAATACTGCACTATTCTCAGCAGAAAAACATACCTCTTAGCACGATTTTTTTAGTCACCTTTCTCTCTCTAAAAACCTTCTTTTCTTCACTAATATCTTGATTCACATAACTTAGTTTAATCTTGTTTCAAGTGATCAAATCCCATATTCTATCTTCTTTTTCCTTTTCTATCAAGTGCAAGAGAAGAACACTCGTATTCGCCAAGAAACGAAGTGTTATAGATTAGTGATTTCTCCTCTCTTCTTTTAAGATTCAAAACTTATTTTGGATTTTTTTAATTATTTTTTGAGATTGTGTAAGTCGGATTTGTGTGTAAATCTGATAGTGTAGATCTTGTGATTGTATAGTTCTTGAAGTGGTAGATTGGTTCTAGCTAAGATAAGGTCGCATTGTAGTCTTAGTGTGAGAAAAGAAAATAACGTAATTCGCTCCCCAATTTTCTTCGTTCCACACCCCCCCCCTCAAACACCCCATATATCCCCTACCCCCCCCCCACCGGACGTGTAAACGGTTTTCTCCGCCTGAAGGGAGCTTGTTGACATAGTGAAATCTCGAGTCGGATACTCGGGGAGTGGAGTAGCGCGAAGAAGAGCTTCGTAGCCGAACCACTATAAATCTTGGTGTCTTGGTTTGATCGTTCTTTCCTTTATCTCTTTATATTGTTTGTGTTTCTCATTTATATTTTGTATTGATATTACGAGTAGATAGTTTCATTGATTGGTTCATATTGTTGATTGATTGAACATATACTCGAATCTAACAATTTCAGAAGTAAAATTTTAAAACGTCAATTAACCTGTAAACTATTCAACCCCCCTCATCCCTTCTAGTTTCCACAATTGGTATCAGAAGCCGAGGTCACTCAATATTTTTAAAATATTCTGTATTTTAAAGCTTGGATCGATCTGGATTCCGACAAATATCTAGAAGGGCCATCCATGCAAAAACCACCACTCTTTGAAAGTGATAGTTTTATTTATTGGAAAAATAAATTCGAAACATATGTTAAATCAAAAGATCTTGATCTTTGGTGCATGTTCATTATAACGGTGATTTTCTTATTTTTTTTTTTTATTTTTTTGACCTATTTAATAAAATCCGAAAACCAAACTAGATGAGGTTATCCCTTTTTAAAAACAAAGTGATGATCTTAAAAAGAGGCTTGCGAAAAATAACGAAGCCAAAATGGTTATTTATAATATTTTGCCAAGAAAAGAATATGAAAGAATTTCATGTGTAATACAATAAAAGAATTTTAAACTTTGTTAATCACCATCAAGAATAATAACCAAGTCAGAAGATATAAACAAATTGACCTTTTTAGTACAACCCCAGTTCATTGAACATTCGTTATTTCTGAAGACGAATCTATAGTTAGTACTTTTGCTAGGTTTAAGACTATTATTACTATTCTAAAAGCTCTTGATGAAGGTTATTCTAGCAAGAATTATGTTAGGAAGTTTCTTAGGGCTCTACATCCCAAATGAAGAGCAAAGGTCACGTGCGAATTGATATAGTCGGAAAGATCCTTCTTGACATCACTATTTTTTCTTGATGAACTCATTGGTAATCTCAAAGGTCCATGAGTGATCATCAAGAAAGATTCCGAAATTAGGCAAGCTAAAGGAGAAAGAAAATCTCTTACTTTAAAGGCTAAGAAGAAATCTAGTGATGAGGAGTGTTCGGCTTCTGAAAGTGAAGACGAAGAATACGTCATGGCGGTTAGAGACTTCAAGAAGTTCTTCAAGAGAAGAGGTAGATTTGTAAGACAACCACGGAACGACAAAAAGACATTCAAGAAGCTCTATTCTCGACGACAAGCACGACAAAAAGTGATAGAAAGATGTTTTAGATGTGGTATTGGGCTGACTCTGTCCAAACCACCGAAAAAGATAATAACAAAGAGATTCATCGAGGGTTTCTTGGAGTTGATGTGGTGGAAGAAGATGTGAAAATGCTAAAGATGTAAACATGTCCTTACGGCTCAAGCACTCAACTGACCCCCCGGTAAGTTTCGATTCCTCTTCTTTAGTGATGAAAAATACGTCAATAGATGCTTCTACTTTAGATAATGAATTATGATAAACTTTGCCAAGACGAGTTTTAAAAATATTTCTAAGAATAAACAACTCAAAAGTTACTCTAAAAAAAGCTTGAAAATGAACTTATATGATTAAGATTAAATTGTTCTCACACTCGGAAAACAAGAATAGTTAATCTCGACTGTACATAATTGTCAATTTCCTTGAGGATTCAACAACGAAAAACTTAAAGAATAAGCTCTTAAGCTAACAAAATTTAAAAAGAGCATACAGTGCTTAAATGAAAAGTTAAACAACGAAAAAACACTCTGGTGATAAATTAAGTTTAGGGTTTAACTCATGTGAAGCATCAACTAAAGAAAAAACACCCATAATTTGTGAAATCTCAGAAGAAACGTTGTTGGTCCCTTAGCTCTCGCGCGCGCTCGCTCGCGCAAGGTTTTATCAAAATTAAACTAATCAAATTCCATGACAACGAAGTAAGTTTTAAACAGATATATGAAGAATATAGAGAACAAGTTTAAAACACACATAAGTACTTTTCAACGTATAGGTTCTTATTAGAATCAAATAAAGAATCTATGACACACCTTGCTTGTGGCTCTCGCTCGCACCTTCGCGCGCGCGCGCGCGAATGACAATTGGAGTGTTATCTCCTTTGAACTTAAACTCTAACCAAAGTTAAGAGAGTAAGAAAACAAACTACTTATGACTAAACTCAAGCTTCAGGTACACTAGTACCGTTCATTTGTTTGAGAGATAAATGAACTATTCAATGTGTTTCACATTAATTAGAAGAGATAGCATTTACTTTGGGAATCCATTTACTTTTATAGGCAAAGGGATTAGGGTTACAAGTTTAACCTAGACTACATGTCAAGCATTAAATAGGTGGTTAAACTACCATTTAATGCACGTTTGCTTTCTAGTACTAGGTACAGTCCTTTAGGAAAAGTTGTTGTACTTCTATACCAACTTTAAAAGTTACTTTCCCAAGGAGATTGCTTTATTCCTTTTGACATAAAGCAATCTTTTTCCCGCCTTGTAAACCTTTTAGAAGTGAAACAATACGTTTTAACTTTTGTTAAGGAGATAGACAACGTTCAGCTTGGAATTGTCAACCAAGCTAAACTGAAGCTCTTACCAAAAGCCTTTGTTGGTCCCTTGGAATCTGATATAAGGTTTATCAACTTTAAACTAATCAGATTCCATAGCAACAAAGTGAGTTTTAAACAAATATATATAAACAATATAAAGAACAAGTTTAAAACACACAGAAGTACTTTTCAACTTGAGAAACACTTAGGGGATTTTATGTTTAAATCTACTGAAAGACTAAAGGGCTCAGGAACTAAACCCAACAATCTCCCCCTATTTGAATATACAAATAGCCTAAATTAAAATCAATTATAAGTGAGCAAAACAACTTCTTCTTACATAATTGATATAAATTAAACAACATAAACTGGATAGCCTTTCTTCTAACTTTCTCATTACAATTACTTTTATAAAAGATAAAGTTATTACAAAAGATTTCATTCTACTGCCTTAGTTGTTTAATGACCCTCTTCTTTATGCTGAAACTAGATGACTTGTGTTTCTTTGTTGACCTAGAATGATCTCTTAAGTCACTGGTTCTTTTTCTTTTCTTGTTAGCTAAGTCAATTAGCTCATTCAGAGGATCTTGTTCTTTGAGGGGTTGGTTTAAGTCAATCTTGAGTTCTTGTTCAGTTTGAGTTAGATGATCCACTCTTGTCTTTACCAGATCATAAATGGTTTTCCATCCTTTTTCACTTTTGTCTGGACAAGCTTATATAGTAATCTCCTCCTTATGTTAATGTAGATCTACCTACTTTAAGATTTAAGATGACTTCATCAGACTTCATCTTCCCTATATATTTTTAGTGTGATAGGGCCTTTCTTTGTGAGAACTTCACAGTTTGTGATCTTAGGGTTTTTCTTTCTCTTCAGCATCTTATCACAATATTTATCAAAGAGTAGCTTCTTAGTGTAGTACTGTGTCACAACATCTTTGCCTAGAAGATCAATTAATTCATCTTTTAGGTTTGTACCAACCTCTTTGGTGTTCTTCTCCCCCTCAGTAGGTGAAGCAGTTGCTTGGCCTGCTGAAGGAACATTCATGCATGTAGCTCCTGATGCATTGTCCACCATGGTGGAAAACCTGTTCAAGGTATGAGTGACTTTGTGCAAAAGACTTAGAAGAGAATCCAAAGTCTTAAGCTTTTCTTAAACTGAAGAAACTTTACTTGGCAAATTGAGAAACTCTGCTGGAGGTTTCCATTGAATGTTCTTCAGTTCAGCTACCTAGAGTAGACTAGAGATAGTGGAAGTGAATGACTCCAGTTTTGTTGGTATCTCTTTGAGATCCCCAGGCATCTCGATTTCCATGTCTTTAATATGTTGCTTTAGCTCTTTAATTTCTCTAGATAATCCAATGATCTTTGAGGGGAGCTCTTTTAGTTCAGTGGGCAAGCAACTAGCAAAGTCATATGAGGCTAAGAGTTTGGATAGTTCAGGCTTCAGGGGAAGTACCAAAATTTCAGTTAGCTAGTTAATGTTTGGATATGAAGGCTTGGTTTTCATTGAGATAACTTCAGCTTCAGCTTTATGTTTTGCTTTCTCCAGCTTTTCCTTTTGAAAAACGAAGTAAGTGAACCTAAGCAATTAACTCTTGAATTTGAGCTAATTTTGGAGATGGAGGAGGTGGGACTAAAGTATCTTCAATGTCTTTATCTTTTTTAGCATTCTCTTACTTTTCACTCTCATTTGAAACAATGATTGGCTCATCTGTTAGGGGGTCACAAGTAAAGAAGGCAGATCTTGTATCTTTCAAGATATCTGATAAATCCTCCAGCTTTACTTTTCGTAAGATGTCATCAGCTCTTGATTCCTCATTTGCACCTGAAGTAGTGTGGGTAGTTTTTAACCCATCTCCAGTAATTTTAGTTTTATCTACAAGAACACTTAGATTAGATCCTGCAAGTATGTGAGCAAGTGAGTAGTTTTTGGTTCCTTCATACATACCCTGTTGTTAAGATATGGAATCCTTAGGAGCAGATATTCCAGGATCAGCTTCAGCTGTGAAATCTGCTGAAGCATCATGTCCTGATGCAGACTCAGAGTGCAAAATGAAAGAAGCTAATTAAACAGGTTCAATTATAGGAAATGCAGACATACCACTACTGAGCTGAGGGTGGGCTCCTTCTTCACTGGTGGCCCCTAAAGATGTTGGGCCACCAGCTGCTTGTTGTGCCTCTTTATGCATTTCACCAACCACTGGTGTGGGAGGTGAAGGATGGCTTAGGCTTGTGTCCATGGCCGAACTGAACTTAGTTTCCTTCTTTGAATGGCCAGATTAGGATTTGGATGCCTTAGTGGTGGACTCAGATGTGTGTTTTGAAGATTGTTTTCTTCTGAGTCCATTTTTAGCTCCAGGCTTCTTGTCTTGGGGAACCTCTTCAGTTGGAGAAGAGTATTTGGGAGCTTTAAAGTCCACAAGCACATCTAGATTGTAGATGGCCTTCATGTGGTTAGTGAAGGGAGGTTCTTCGGGTTGGTTTGGCTTTGTATCCAGTTGTGAACACTGAAGACTTGAGTGGGATTTATTATGAGCTCTTCATTATCATAGTTAGGTGTCATATGTACAAGTAGAATAGATATAAACACCCCCCCCCCAAGGTAGGGAACATTATTTTTACCTAGTTTCTTGATCAGCTTTGTGGAAATGGATTCCTCACAAAATTATCTTGGGCAAATCTACTAGGACACCATTTGCCAAACTATACAGATGCGGCATCTTTATTAAGATATTTAATATAGGACAATCTGTTTTCCACTAAGCACTGAATGGATCTGTCCCCCCACCCCCCCACCCCCCCCCTATCAGCAACCTCCACCTAGTAGGAAGACAACTCTTTTTGAAGGTTCCTTTTGCCCCAATCTCCCCATTGTACCCTATCATTGCAAACCATGGTCTTATAGCTGTTATGGAGGGTGGAGAAACATACATACTTGAGTGAGGTAAGTATAGTGAATAAGGAGCATTTCTAAATGTGGTGATACGTATCTCTCCTCTAACTTCTCTTGTGGGAGTGGATACCTAAATCTTAGAGTCTGGTAAGACCTTTACTGTATATCAGAATTCACTTAGGTATTCTTTATATTGATTTGGGGCTCTTGTAAATGCTTTTTAGACAGCATTTGGAAATGAATTTAGATACATCCTTAAAGTATTCTTGGTTAGGGTGTGATGGATATAAAAGTGCGACTTCATTGTTGGTGGTGAAGGCAATTTATTCAAATGTGAACTCTACCTGAATGGCAGGTAGGAAAAGGTTTGGGCTTTCAGGTTGTCAAGAGTGACAGGTTCTTCTTTGGGAGTGAGGTTAGGTGATGAGGGTTTTTGTAAGGATGATTCTGCCATTAGGGTTTTCAAGTTTTGATTTGATGGAAGGTGTGTGTTTTGTTTGTTCTTGCCAGATTTATGAGGGTAGGATGTGGAATGATGTGTTGTGATTTATATGATTGATGAAATTACAAAAATTCCTTTGAGAAATTATAATTAGCATTTGAGATTATAAAGTTATGGGAATGTTTTAGGGTTAGGTTTCAACATGTGTGCCAAACTTTGTATTAAATGAAAGTCAGCAAAGCATGCTTCTGACACCTAGAACAGTGAACAGCCATCTATTCAACTAAAAAACTAGGTGAGAGAAAGATGATGTGGTCATTCTAACTATTGGACTTCCTCTTTTAATATATTTATTTTAAAGTTAAACAACTTCCTTGGAAAGGAAATTATTTTGATAAAACAATATTACTTTTGAAAATCACATTTGTTTTTTTTGAAACTGACCTTTAGATAGATATTTTGAAAAAGCTGGACTAGGTTCAGGTTTGGTGTTTATGTCATGCTGAACTGATTATTGTAATCTTCATCATCATTAGTCTTCTAGCGAAGGCGACAAAACTACAAGTGCCCATACAAATCCATGAATGAGACATATGTGATTGCTCAATTACTTCACTCGAGAGATAGCTAAAGATTTAGATAAAATTATTTTCCTAACTGAACTAAAGAGAATAAACTAATGAGTTTAGTTCTTTACTTAACCAATATATGTGCTTCAGCGAAGGCGACAAAATCACACATGCTTATGCAAATCCATGAATGAGACATATGGGATTGTTTGGTTACTTTACTCGAGCAAGTTAAATGTTGTATGAAAAAACTAAACTGATATTTAACATGAAAGTTTGTTTAGTTTTGGAAGAAGGCACTGAAGCTTTAGTTTTCTTTAGTCAGTGCTGAAGCTTTAGGTTTTGAATTAATGTTTAGCATACCTAGTTCAACAATCAATCTTTTGAAAGTTGGCTCATCTAGAGGCTTGGTGAAGATATCAGCAAGTTGATATTGAGTAGGAATGAAATGTAATTCAATGTCCCTTTTGAGAATATGATCTCTGATGAAGTGATATCTGATATTAATGTACTTTGTTCTTGAGTGCAAGACTAGATTGTTTGAGATTGCAATAGCACTAGTGTTATTACAAAAGATGGGTACCTTCTCATATATGATGTCATGGTCAGTGAGTTAACTTTTCATCCATAGTATGTTGGCACAACAACCAGCAGCAGCTACATATTCAGCTTCAGTTGAGGACATAGCTACAGATTGCTGCTTTTTAGCACTCCAGCACATAGTTGCCTCATAGCAACTGGAACAAGGACTGAGGTTGCCTTTCTGTCCATGTTGCATCTAATATAGTCAGAGTCTGAGTATCCTTTTAGGTCAAAACCTGAACATTTTGGATACCACAGACCAAGATTGTGAGTACCCTTTAGGTACCTGAAAATTCTCTTAACAACAATAAGGTAGGATTCCTTAAGATTTGCTTAATATCTTGCACAGAGACAAGTTGAGAATTAAATGTCAGGTCTGCTAGCAGTTAGATACATTAGTGATCCAATCATACCTCTATATTGAGTCTCATTTATAGTTTTGCTGTTAAGATCAGGTCTTAAGTTGTTAGGGGGTACCATTGGAGTCTTCACTGATAAACCATTTATGTCATACTTTTTAGCAGATCCTTGACATATTTTTCTTGGTTGATTGAAATGCCTCTTTTAGATTGTTTAATCTGAAATCCGAGGAAGTAGGTGAGGACACCCATCATGCTCATTTCATATCTTTGAGTCATCAGTTTAGCATATTGTTTACACAACTTTTTGCTTGTGGACCCAAAGATGATATCATCAACATAGATTTGAACCAGAATCACATCAGTTTGAGTTTTGTAAACAAACAGAGTGTTGTCTATCTTTCCTCTTACAAACTTATATTCAGTAAGAAAGTTTGAGAGAGTTTCATACCATGCTCGTGGAGCTTGTTTAAGTCCATAAAGGGCTTTGTCTAGTTTGAAAACATGGTTAGGGAACTCATTACTCTCAAAACCTAGAGGTTGTTTGACATAAACTTCTTCTTTTAGTTTACCATTGAGAAATGCACTTTTGACATTCATTTGATAAACTATGAAGTTCATGTAAGTGGCAAAGGCAAGAAAGATTCTGATAGCTTCAAGTCTTGCAACTGGAGCAAAAGTCTCATCACAATTTATGCCTTATTGTTGATTGTATCCTTGAGCTATTAGTCTTGCCTTGTTTTTTATGACTATTCCAGTTTCATCCCTTTTGTTCCTGAAAACCCATCTTGAGCCAATTATGGTTTTACCATAGGGTGTAGGAACTAATGTCCAGACTTTTTTTCTGGAAAATTAGTTTAGTTCATCTTGCATAGCATTAACCCATCCAGGATGCTTTAGTGCTTCAGAGACCTTTTTAGGTTCTTCTTTAGAGAGAAAATCTACAAAGAGACATTCATGAGCTAAAGTAGCACTAAGTTGTTTGGCCATGGCTCTTGTGAGCATTCTTGCTTCTGGATTACCAATGATATTTACAAGCTCAATGTGCTTGTCTTGAGACCATTTGTCTTAAGGAGCTGGAGTGACCATTGATGAAACAGGTAAGGATGGACTTGGGATTGTAGTATTTTATCCTAAAGTATCCTCTGCATTTGGAGAGGATAAATGTTCAGAGATCTGAATGTCTTCAGTGTTTAGGATATTATCAATGATTTGTTCATAATTGGTATGATTAGAATGTTCAGAATGATCATCATTTAAGATTTTATCATTTTGAACAGATTGATCATTTTGATCTATTTGACCATTTTGGTCAGATGAAATTTCAGTTTCAAGAACCACTGGTTCAGGACATTCATAGGGTTCTATGAAGTACACATTATTATTGTTTGTTTGATACCTTTGAGAAGGTTCATAAGGATGAAGATATTCATCATGTAGATATCTTTCTAATTCAGCAACGTTGATGTTGTCAATTGAAGGTTTTGAGAATTTGATAGCCTCGAGGCTTTTATCAAATGTGATGTGATAGATTTCTTCAGTTTGTTTTCTTCTAGTGTTGAAGACTCTGAAGGCCTTGGAGACAAGTGAGTATCTAAGAAGATAACCATCGTCAGCTTTTTTATCAAATTTTCCTAAATGATCTTTATGATTGTGGATGTAAACTGGACATCCAAAGACATGAAGAAAACTGATGCTTGGGATTCTCTTACGAAAAATTTCATAAGGAGTTTTGAGTTGTCATTTCACAATGGTGGATCTGTTTTGAGTGTAGCATGCAGTGGCTACAACTTTAGTCCAATATTGTTTAGAAAAGACAGATCCTGAAAGCATTGTTCTTGTAGCTTCTATGAGGGTTCTATTTTTCCTCTCAGCAACACCATGTTGTTCATGTGTATAAGGAGAAGAGACGTTTTGAGAAATCCCTTTTTCATCACAGAAATTAACAAGTGTGCTATTCTGAATTCAGTACCATTGTCAGTTCTAAGTTGTTTGACTTTGATGTCATTTTGATTTTCAACTCTTTTGATGAAGGACGTGATGGTTTTATGTGCTTGACTTTTCTTCTTTAATAAGTATACCCAAGTGTACTTTGAGTACTCATCAACAATGACAAGGGTATATTTTTCATGGTTATTGGACCTAGGAGTTACAGGTCTAAATAAATCCATGTGAAGAAGATGAAGACATTTCTTGATAGAAGATGTATGTTTTGTTTTGAAGCTGGCCCTATGATGCTTTCCCTTTTCACATGATGAACATGGTTTATCTTTTGAGTAGACAAGTGAGGGAAGACCAATAATAAGATTTTGTTTTGCCAGTTTGTTGATTGTTTTGAAGTTTAGATGAGAAAGTCTTTTATGCCAAATCCAGTTGAGATTTTCCGAAGCTTTGGCAAGGAAGCAAGATTCTTGAGCAGAAGATGTTATGTCAAGAACATATACAACTCTTACTCGAGGAGAAATCATAACAATTTCCTTGTTAGAGTTGAAGATTGTTCCTTATTTCTCATTAAACTAAACAATATATTTAGCATCACAGAGTTGACTGATGCGGGGGGGGGGGGGGGGGGGGGAGCGGGGTGGGGGGGGGAGTGCTAATTAAATTGTATTTAAGGCCATTTACAAATGCTACCTTTGTGAAAACTATACCATTACATTTGATAGAGCCATAACCTTCAGTTGTGCATGTAGAGTCATCTCCAAACACCACTTTAGGTCCTGGTTGTTCTACATATTTGTGCATGTAACTCTTGACACCAGTCATATGCCTTGAGCATCCACTGTCCAGGTACCAGATAGGCTTCCTGATGTCACACTGCACAAATACGGTCAGAATGGTTAGTTTTGCTTAGAAACCCACCTTTTAGTGTGAGTCTTGGATTTGTTAGCATTTGATGATTCAGCTCTAGTTGATTTTAGAGCTTCATCCTTTTTGGCTTGAAGTGCTTCCCTCTTTTGAACCATTCAATATCATAGTGATCAGTTATGGTATGATTTGAACTACCACAAGCTTCACATCTTTTGAAGGCATGTTGAGGATTTCTTGGATTAATCTTTCTAAAGAGATAATCCTGTTATGACCATTTGTGTCATGATCATAACTTTCATATAATTTACATATGGGATAGTATAAACATTCATTTCATAAATGATCTATACTACCATAGTGAATGCAAGGTGGAAAGAAGTGTTTTGATAGTCTTGGGATGTTAGGTCTTGAAGACGCTCTACCCAGACTTTTAAGATGCTGAGACATGTTCATGGTGGACATGTATTCAGCATGATCATAAGTTCTGTGATTAGTTCTCTCACATCTTTTAAAAAATAGAACTTTATAACAATTTTCAGAATGATGATTGTTTAAGCCACATAAACCACAACTCCTTTTGAATTGTGTTTTGTATTTGTTCTAAAGTGCATTTTGTAGAATTTGTTATAATTGATTACTTTTGGGGTAAGATGACTGATTTTTGCTAACTTGTAATTTTAGACTGTTAAGTTCTTTTATTACAATAGCTAAGGAAGGATCATCTTTAATTTTTACACTCTTTAGTTTACCAACAGGAGCTGAGTGAACTTTTAAAGCTGAAGAGCTTTTGTTACCCTTAGCAGGAGCTGAGGATGGTTCATTTATTATGACACCTTTTAAAGCTTCAGCTTTGAGTGTGGATTTTGACTTCAAAATTGATTTGATAGTCTTTGGTCCAGAAATAGGTTTAGCACCTTCCAACTTCTCCAGTGGAGGAAGAGGGGTGCTACAGACTGAAGATTCATCTGTTGAATCATAATCAGTCGTTGAAGAGTCAGTGAAGGCAACTAAAGGATCAGTTGTGTTTCTTTGTGACTCAGTTAGGAGTATCCTACTAGTATCATGATTTGGCAAAATAAAACCTTCAGCTTCAGACAACCAGGGTCTTTCAACACCAGGTATGGTCACTTTTATGTCATCAGCTGAAGATTTTACATAGACTAGATCTTTTTGCCCTGAACTGGAGGGATCTTTAGTGAGTTGATCAACTCCCAGAATTTTTTTCTTTTGAGAGGGGATTTGTTCACTGATACACTGATTTACTTTGTTAGAACTGTTAAGCCAAGTTTTAGTGATTTCTTTTAGCTCTTTTAGTTCAGATCTTAAGTTTTTATTCTCTTTAAGAATTTTAGTGTTTACATGCTGCATGATAAGAAAATCAAGTTTTGCTTGTTTTAGTACTAAAAGCTGCTCTTTACATGTATTCAGTTCATGAACAAAATTTCTATGTTTTGACAAAAGATTGCTTCTTTGTTCTTCAACAAAATTTAGATCAATACACAAATAATCTAGACAGACTTTTCTATCATCATTATCTTCCATTTCAAGAAGAGTGTGTACCTTTCTCATAGAGATCTTTACCCATTTACCATTTCTGGCACTTTCTTTGCCGACAACATTATTTTCTTCAGAATAACAAACTAGTACCTTGTGTTTCCTTTCACCTCCCACCATTTCATTGTCATCTGATGACACTTCTTCTTCATCCTATTTATAGGCTTCAGCGATAAGACCTTTGTTCTTTACCATATGATCTTTTTCTTCATCCCATTTATAGGCTTCAGCAATAAGACCTTTGTTCTTTACTATAGGAGCTTTAGATGCTGAAGCACTAGAACTTAGGAGAGCTAGTTTAGACTTGAGCTGTTGCGTTGTATTTGGCTTTAAATAAAAAAAAAGGGTTTTTCTTGTAGGCCTTAGTTCAGTTTTGTGCTAAGGGGAAATGAGAGGTTTTGATTGAAAATGTAACTGATATGTGGAAACTGAGGTTTTTGACCAGCAGTCTCTTGCAAAGTGACCTTTCTTGCCACATTTGTGACATTTAGTTTGGTCAGTTGCCTTTGTACTACTGAAACTTTGAGTACCTTTCTTGAAGAATCTTTTAGATTTGGCTAAAAGATCTCTTGCTTGGTATTCTTCCTCAAGATCATTTAGATACTCCTGATTGCTTCTTGTATCCTCTTTATCATCAGGACTATCTTGAAAGTCCTGGACAATAGAGGAAGAGAAGAAAGCAATTAAAAGAGGTGTTGCAGAGACAAGAGATTTATTCTTTTTAGTCTCATAAATATTGTCTATAAGGTTTTCTTCATATTTGAGTTTACCAAATAGAAAAGCAAGCTTAGAATCTTTTACATGATTTGTGTTTCTGAGACTTTGGCAAAAGCTTAGCCACTTTTTTGGTAACCCATTTATAAAATCAGTATTTATTTCAAGCTTTGAAAGTTTGATGTCATCATTTACTAACTCATTCATCAAAGCTTTGTATCTGGTAAAAGTTTGTGTTAGAGATTCACCTTCTTTAAATTTGAAGGTGTTATAGCACAATTTCAGGTTCATGACCCTACTTTCTTTCATGTTAGAGGGGCCCTTATGATACAGTATTAGGTCATCCTATGTTGATTTAGTTGTTAAACAGTTTATGATAGAGTTTATTTGGTCATCTGGAAGAACAGACATGATGAGACTTTTGAGTTGCTGATTAGCAGCCTTTCTCTCATCTCTAGTAAATTGATTTGCTGGCTTCCTTTGACCAGCTATCATGGGGATAAAAGGACCGTTTTTGATGATATTTTCAAATTGAGGTTCAATACCAATAATGTGGCATAAGAACCTCTTTTTCCAATTGGTGAAATTTTCCACCTCTAGTACAGGAGCAACATTTAACTGGCCACCCCTGTATTCAAGAGTCTGTGGTACTTCTACTGCTGCCATTTAAGATGGATCTTAATTTTAAAAATCTTTAAGCCTTTATATATCCTTTTAAAGGGATTTTATAAACCAGAAAGCTTTGATACCACTTGTTGGTCCCTTGGAATTTGATATAAAGCTTATCAAATTAAACTAATCAGATTCTATAGCAACAAAGTGAGTTTTAAACAAATATATAAACAATATAAAGAACAAGTTTAAAATGTACAGAAGTACTTTTCAACGTATAGACTTTTATTAGAATCAAATAAAGAATCTATGACACACCTTGCTTGCGGAATAGCAAGGTGGTTAAATGATAATTGGGGTGTTATCTCCTTCGAACTTATTCTCTAACCAAAGTTATAAGAATAAGAAAACAAACTTGTTATGACTAAACTGAAGCTTCAGCTTTCAGTAGTACGAGTCAGTTTGTTTGAGAGATAAATAAACTCTTCAATGTGTATCACATTAATTGGAAGAGGTAGAATTTACTCTGGGAATCATTTTCCTTTTATAGGCAAATGGATTAGGGTTTACAAGTTTTAACCTAGCTACGTAGCAAGCATTAAATGGGTGGTTGAGCTACCATTTAATGCACGTTTGCTTTCTAGTACTAGGTACAGTCCTTAAAAGAAAGTTGTTGTACTTCTATACCAACTTTAGAAGTAGCATTTCCCAAGGAGATTGCTTTATTCCTTTTGACATAAAGCAATTTTTTCCCGCCTTGTAAACCTTCTAGAAGTGAAACACACGTTTCAGCTTGGAATTGTCAGCCAAGCTGAACTGAAGCTCCAACCAAGAGTCCTTCAGTTTATGTACCGCTGCATACATTGAAGTAAAGATACTTCCCAATCTTCTAAGGACCTGAAGAGCTGATGCTGAAGGAACTTCAACGACTGAAGCTGAAAGGCTTCAGTGACTCAAAATGAAAGACTTCAGTTTGAGAAACACTTAGGGGATTTTATGTTTAAATCTACAGAGAGACTGAAGGGCTTAGGAACTAAACCCAACAATCTCCCCCTATTTGAATATACAAATAGCCTAAGTTAAAATCAATTATAAGTGAGCAAAACAACTTCTTCTTACACAATTGATATACATTAAACAAAATAAACTAAAAACCTTTTATTCAGACATACATTACAAATCAGTACAAAAGATATAGTTATTACAAAAGATTTCATTCTACTGCCTTAGCTGTTCAATGACTCTCATCTGCTTGAGTGGGTTCAGGTTTCTCTTATCAATTTCAGCGAGCAGAAGAGAACTGAAGGTCCTGGCATGATCATCATGCCCTAGACCTTGGTGAAGTCTGAAGAAGATTTCTTGTACAGTATATAACATGGTGTTTAGGAAATCTCTAACACTGTGTTCTCAAGTTGAGTAAAATGAAGTAAAGTAAATGAAAGTAATAAAATGTTAAAAAAACTCTTGTTATCAAGTTTTTTTAGGAAAGAAAGTGAAAGTAAATGGATGAAAGATGGAAGATTTTGTTAACAAGATTTTCACCCCACTTTTTGGGTGAAACTTCACCTTTTCTTGTTTGCAAGAACATTTTAGTTTGTCGAGAGGGTCCAGTTTTGCTTAGAGGAATTAACCAAGTTTAAGCCCGTACTACTTCAGTTGTGTGAATGTAATCCATTCTTGTTCCTATCTTTTTGAAGTAGATTTCCCATCCTTTTCCCAGTTCTTATTTGGACATGCTTCATCACTTCTCTCCTTTCGCCAAGGTTAGATCACTACATTTAAAATTGGGAATGATTACAATTTACTTTCTCTTTCTTTCTTTTACTTCCTTTTTCTTTACATTGTTTTCACTTGCTTCTTATTTTTTTCTTGAGAACACAGCATAAAGTCTTCAATGGTAACAAAGTCCTGTCTGTGATGTGAGTTAAACAAAATCATACCAAGGACAGGTTCATTTAGCACAGTACCATGTAAATGATCTTTATACTGAACTGATGACTTTTCTTATTTCACCTTTACGTCTGGCAGCTTTAGCTTTGACTTCTTCCTCTATTTTCTTTTGTGCACTGATATGTTCTTTAGTTAAATGGACATGCTCTCCACTTTCAGTGACAAAGTCAAACTTTTTCAGTTCCTTTTGCTTAGAGGATTCAACCATAGATCCAGGCATATGTGTTGTTTCATCATCAAAGCCACTTTCAATGCTTTCTTTCTCAGCCTCCTCTGAAGACAAAGCCTTTTTGCCTTTATCTTCCTTGATATGCTCCCCTTAGGTTAAGAGGAGATTTTTGGTGGTGGTTAGAAAGAGGGGGATTACATTTGAGATGTAGTGCTTGTGATGACTAGTGTAATAGGTGGTGGTGTTGTGGTTTTAGGTTGTGGTCTGTTTAGGTTTACTTTTTCAGCTCTTCTTTGAAAAAGCTAGGAGATAGTAGCTTGATTTGTGTTCTTCTATCTCTCAGCATGCATAGTGTCAGCTTGGCCTGCCGAAGGAACACTTTAATCTCCAACTTTTAAGGATGCAGAGTCTAATACCTGAGCAAACTTGTTCAAAGCTTTTGTGACGTGTGATAAGAGACCTGGAAGAGCATCCAAGGTCTTTAGCTTAGCTTGAACTGATGCAACTTGTCCTGGCAGAGAAAGAAATTCCTGTGGAAGTTCCCACTGAAGAGTCTTTAGTTCAGCGACTTGAGATGTAAGACTGGTGACAGTCTTTGTAAAGTCCTCCAGTTTGGTAAGAATTTCTTTCAAATCTCCTGGAAGATCAATTTCCAAGTTGTGAACTTGATTCTTTAATTCTTTTACTTCTTCAGTTAGTTTGTTGAACTTTGAGGGAAGATTCTTTAGCTCGGTTGGTAGTGAGCTGCTGAAGTCATAAGCAGATAGAATATTGGAGAATTTAGTTTTCAAGGACTTTACCAGTAGCTCATTAAGCTGTTTTACATTGGGAAAGCAGGGTTAAGCTTTAAAGAGAGCAGCTTCAGCTTCAGCTTTATTCTTTTCCAGCTCCAGTTTATGCTTTTGAGACTGGAGAATGAGAACTTGGTTGGTAAGCTCCTGGATTAGAGAGGACTTTGGAGATGAAGACTTTGGAACTAAAGTTTCTTTAGTTTTAACATTTTTAGTAGCATGAATTCCATCATCTTCCTCTGCATCACTCTCTACAATAATAACAGGATCATCTTCAGGTGAATCTAGGTCTTTGAAGCTTGGCTAAACATTAGACACCAGCTTTGCTAGATCTTCCAACTTGATTGTTCTGGAGGCTTCTTCTTCCTCAACCTGTCTAGCAACTGAGCTGGCTCCTTTTCCTATTAAAGATTGAGTGAGGACAGTGTCCAACCCTTCACTAACAGATTTGATTTGTTCTGCAAGAACATGTGGGCCAGCACCTGCAAATAAGTGATCATATGAAGTGTTTTTGGTTCCTTCATTTATACCCTGTTGTTGAGGTACAAAATCACTAGGAGCATAATTTCTAGGATCAACTTTAGCTGTGGAAACTGCTGAAGCATCATTTCCTGATGCAGACTCAGAGTGAATAATGAAAGAAGCTGAATAAATAGGCTCATTTAAATTAAATGCTGACATACTACTACTGAGCTGAGGGTTGGCTCTTGCTTCACTGGTGACCCCTAAAGAGGTTGGGCCACCAGTTGCTTGCTGGTCCTCTTTATGCATTCCAGGATCCATAGTGGTAGAAACTGGAGGCTGGCTTGGGTTTGAGTCCATGGCCGAGCTGGACTCTTTTCTTTTCTTGGAATGCCCAGTTTTGGAACCAGTGGGTGCCTTAGAGGACCCACCTTTTGTTGCCTCTTTGCTAGACACAGTCGGTTGGTTTAAAGAATGTAGAAAACTAGAAGGGGGGTTGAATAGTTTACCGCTTTTTATTTTATGTTTGGCTTGATTATAAAAACTTAGATTCAATTTTATGTGAATTCACAATGTGCATAATATGAATAATTTAACTAATCAAATAAGTAATGACAAGATACGAAATAAGTATGCAAGATAAAAGATAAGAGATGGAAAGATCAAACCACAATAGTGGTTCGGTAACGAAGCACCTCTTTGCCCTACTCCACTCCCTGAGCACCAAACTCGAGAGTTTTCTTCACTATATCAACAAGCTCCCTTTAGGTGGAGAAAACCGTACATAACTTAGCTTACACCAATTTCCGACACTAAGCGTAATGTCGAGTGTTAATCCTAGGTAGAACCAATCTATCACAACTAACCACACTACTTCACGACAATTCACTACTTCACTTCACTACACTACTTTTTCTTCACTTCTACTTCACAACCTTTCTATACTTTTCTTCACAACTTCACTTCAACTAAACTCTATCTTGATCACACCAATC
>BQNB010009220.1:50291-87406 GCA_026074375.1 Tanacetum coccineum
TGCGGCGCACTTGGTGATTAAATGCATAAGTATTAAATGTTTATTGAGTAAGTGCGGCGCACAAGAGAATATGTGCGGAGTACTTATGGTGTAAATGCAGTAGCATTAAAGTCTTCATAAATTCTTCATATCAGATGGGAAGTGCGACACATAAAAAAGATTGTGCGGCGTACTTGTTGAGTTAATGCGAATTTGACTGTCTTTGACTTGAAGGTAAGTGTGGCGCACAAATGGTAAGTGCGGCGTACTTTTGGCACTTAGGGCTTGATTGATGATCTTCTCTTGAATGATGTGTTCTTTATCGTCTAAGTATTTGATTTTGATGTATCTAATATCGGGATGTCTTCAAGTGAACATGCAAGCAATTTTAAGCTATTAAGTATCGAAAGTTCACAAGAAATGATAAAATATATACAAATAACGCTATAAAAAACATGTATAATTTGGGCATTATCAAATCCCTCCACATTTAGCTTATTTGTTGCCCTCAAACAATAAAAGTAAGAAAACAAGATCATTTATCGTGACGTGGAGAAAATTTGGATTTATAAGAGTTTTGCATATTCGGTAACTTTTAGGCATAGACATATAACATAGCACCTCATATAGGGATAGTGTTTGATTTTTAATTCACTCAGGTCACCCAGACAGGGTTATATTTTTGTGAAGAACACTCGGTTTGCACAGACATAATCTAGACAGCTACCATTGGCTTGTACTGAACACATAAACCTGACCGAAGGGCGGAACTTGATACTGGAGCGGATACAATCTTCATGTGCCGAAACATAAGCCATAAAGGATTGCGAAAAACACATATAGCCTCATATCTACAATTTGCGTAATGCGAACAACATATATATTGATATCCTATATATATTTATAAATTTATAAAAATACATCTATTTATACAATAAATATCGTCATACATACTATACACTATACATACTTACATACTAAATAAATCACATTATATCTTACATACTTACATTTACAATATATATTTTATATATACTAACATACATCCATTTATATATTATATATATACACTTACATATATATATATTACCATTTCATAAATATAGATATATATATATATACATTAAATATAATATATATAATACTTTTATTATATATATTTTATGTATATATATATATATAATAATATTTTTTTATGGGGGATCTGATTGTTGCCATGATATTAGATATCAAGGCTATTTCCTTGATCATAAAACTTCTTCATTCTATCTTAGGAATTTTTTGGCAACTTAGCTCCTAGGTGGAGTAAGTTCATACGTGAAGCTAGTGCTTGCAAGAAAAAGATGAAGAACAATAAGAAAGAAAAGGGACTCACTAGAGGTAAAACCTTTCGTGCTTAATTGATGATTAGGCCTCTAGTCATTGACTCGGTCTAGTAAATGATGAAAATAAAGCACATGTTCCTAGAGCTTCTAAATTACCGGACTTCTCTCAAATTTATTATCACAATTAAGCTATCTGTTCAAATAGAATAGTCTTAAAGTCGACGACCATACTCATAAAGCAAATATATCATTCAGATAGAGACCATAAAGGGACCATTGGATACATTTCATCCCTTTAACGACGGAAATTTGAGTAATTAAATATAGATATAGTAATGATATTAAATCATTACTAATTAAATCAAAAACGATTTAGACACAATAAAAATAGACATCATAAAAATGAAAATTCATAAATTGGAGATAAGAAAATAAAAATATTTATACTAGAGAAAGATAAAATATAAATAAACATACCCATAACAATTTAATTGGAATTAATATATGTAATCAGACACATTTCAATCGTAGCAATGTCTCAAACACTTAACTCGGAAACAAGCCTCACATAAAAGGCATTTTTCAATTATCTTAGGTATCACATAGGTGGATTGGTTTGGATTCGCCGGAAGGAAACGAATATTCTATAAAGGCTTAGAATTCCAACAATTTTAGTTGGTAGATGAGTAGTTTGGAGTAGAGTAAGGAGGACAAAGACCATATGTACACATCCTTAACGACGGAATAGACACATATGATTGCATTCAAACCTTAACTCGAACAAGCTAAAGGCATCAATTATCTTAGGTATCAAAGGTGGATACCCGAATATTCTAAAGGCTTAGAATTCCCACAATTTAGTGGAGTAGGTTGTGCTAGCTATAATGTCAATCCGGTTGGACTTGCCTTACTAAGAGCATTTTTTATTTTGAAAGCATATATATATTAAGACTTTTCATAAAATACCAGTTGGAAAATTTTTGGCAGGGCAAATATGGAGGGATATTATTAATTTTTCCTATTTGGCTCTCCTTCACACTTAAGTTGAAGATTGCCCTCAATGTAATAACTGATAATAGAGATAAAATAGGGAAAATTAAGGGAAAACGGTACTTCCCGAGGCAGAGAAAAATGTATAGCTACGAGAGAGCTATTCATGAGCAAACTTCATAATTTTTTATATCTTTTAGCTAAAGTACATGCATAAAAGTAAACAAACAAAAAGCACACAAAAAGAAAATATTTTTGTTTTTTTATATTAGAAAATAAATAAAGGGTATTATTAGAAGAATAGAGGAGGGACTCCTCCACACTTAAGTGAAGCACGGGTTGTCTCCCGAGAAGCGCTTAATTTTTAAGAGAGTCTTTAGCTAGACTCGTACTTCAGGAGTCATTCTTTTAGAAAAAAAGGAGTTACTACTTCCCTGTGCTTCTATGCTTAATTTTTAGTTTTTATTGATTTTAAGTATTATCAGTAGTTAACCAAATCAAATTTTGGCTCTTATTCAAATCACAATCTGAGCTAAAACGTGGTTTAAATTACACAAGTTGTTGGGAAACGACCCGGGTGATCATACTTCCCAGTTAAATATACGTATTATATATTGTATTATATATTTTTGAGAGTGAATTTTATCAAGGGTAACTTGGTAATTTTCTTAATTGCTCTTTGGAATATTATTATTATAGTATATTTTACAAGTGTATTAAAACTAACAATCAGCAGCCATGGCGGCTCGAATTCTCTTTTACCCGGGTTTCATGATAATTGTGCTTTATGTTTCATGAGAATTGTGGTGATATCGATTTTGAAAGGCTATGTATAATCTGAGCCTTGGATATAAGGCACGTTCCATGTGAAAGGGATGCGATAAGAATCATGGTGATAACTATTGTGATTGGTACATTTTTTATTAGTTTTTATTTCATGAGAATTGTGGTGATATCAATTGTGAAAGGATATGATGAATATGAAAGGCTATGAAAAAGTGGAGATTATCCACAGCTGGTGTGGCAACGTATTGCGTTTGCAGCCATGGTGGGTGCGTTCTCTGTCTTAGGTTGTTTGCCTACTTGAGCCTCCTGTACAATCATGTCGCCAATCCTTATCTTTGCGATGTTAGGTAAACAATTATAATACATATAGTGGAGAGGAGATTGTGCAGTTACAGTAGCTTTCACTCTCTACCCCCTCAACCATATGGATCCCAATATCCTCCCGGTAAGTCCTTATTTGTTAAAACATGTTATTGTTTCTTAATTAGTAAACTGTTTGAAATTTAGGCCTATCTGAGCTTTCTGATGAATATTACATGTGAAAAAATAGCGATGTTGAATGTGGAAAGCTATGATGACTCTAAACGGCTTCGATTGAGACGAGACCATTCGTATCTTGGCAGGGCGACCTACTATGGTCGCAGCCATGGCGGACATGTCCTCTTTGATCTGTTGTTGGCCGGTGATGTGTTTCAAAAGCTTTAAATTTATAATGACTGAAAATGCCAATTTTATTATAGGGAAACACACGGGTAAAAGTATAACCCACGTATGTAGTATAATCTTTTTTAGGTAAGACCAGGTCGTCCACAGGGATTTGAGTAGTGTTTAGATAATCAAAAAGAAAATAAACTTTAACTTGAAAATAACTTTTTGTGTACCAATGATAATAAAGATGACAACTCGGATAGTTGAAAATAATTTATAAGTGTTGGAAATGATCAAACCTCGGATGTGGAACCTTAATTTATCAAAAGGATTTCTCGTTAGAAAACGTTTCACAAACTAATTTAATTAACTCAAGACTTATATTTAGTTAACTAGACCAAATGTGTCACTCAAATAATCCAGTTACTAGTATATCAAAGCTTATTTGTTTATCAATTTACGAAAGTGGATTTCTCAGCACAGGTGATAAAGATCATAGACAAATCTTTAAAACCACATAGATCATAACGGGTCTTTCGACCTATCCGAAATTATTATATAATTTAAGTTGATAAGCAAAGATGGACAAGATAAGATATAATAAGATCGCAACATAAGCTTGAGATTAAAGAGATCATGAGCATACCAAACACTTATTCATTATCAAAACATCACCGAGTAGTCATGAGAGATTTAGCCTCTTATGGCTAAGGAGTTCATAACATAACTTGCTTCAATAGCAAACTTCATTATATTGCTTATACTAGTATGATATTCTTCCTCGTTCTTGGTTCTTTGATCTTGAATCTACAAAAGGTATGGTGTTTATTCTTGGAGAAAGGGTTTGTGTGGGATGAATAATGGGTGTGTGTTTTTTGTTGTGATGATGAGAGATTTAAAAATGAGGGATTGTGAGGCTCTATTTATAGGCTGAAATTCGGGTGAAAGTGCGGCGCACACAGAAGATTATGCGGCGCACTTGGTGATTAAATGCATAAGTATTAAATGTTTATTGAGTAAGTGCGGCGCATAAGAGAATATGTGCGGAGTACTTATGGTGTAAATGCAGTAGCATTAAAGTCTTCATAAATTCTTCATATCAGATGGGAAGTGCGACGCACAAAAAAGATTCTGTGGCATACTTGTTGAGTTAATGCGAATTTGACTGTCTTTGACTTGAAGGTAAGTGTGGCGCACAAATGGTAAGTGCGGCGTACTTTTGGCACTTAGGGCTTGATTGATGATCTTCTCTTGAATGATGTGTTCTTTATCATCTAAGTATTTGATTTTGATGTATCTAATCTCGGGATGTCTTCAAGTGAACCTGCAAGCAATTTTAAGCTATTAAGTATCGAAAGTTCACAAGAAATGATAAAATATATACAAATAACGCTATAAAAACATGTATAATTTGGGCATTATCAAATCCCTCTACATTTAGCTTATTTCTTGCCCTCAAGCAATAAAAGTAAGAAAACAAGAGCATTTATCGTGACGTGGAGAAAATTTGGATTTATAAGAGTTTTGCATATTAGGTAACTTTTCAGGCATAGACATATAACATAGCACCTCATATAGGGATAGTGTTTGATTTTTAATTCACTCAGGTCACTCAGACAGGGTTATATTTTTGTGAAGAACATTCGGTTTGCACAGACATAATCTAGTCAGCTACCATAGGCTTGTACTGAACACATAAACCTGACCGAAGGGCGGAACTTGATACTGGAGCGGATACAATCTTCATGTGTCGAAACATAAGCCTTTATTCCTTTGAACTACATATATATATATATATATATACATACATATATATACATACATATATATATATATACATATATATATACATATATATATTGAATTGCAATGATAACCAAGGCTTGGCACAGAACTTCTTCATTCAACTTAGGTATTTTGGCAACTTAGCACCAAGGGGAGTGCTTGCAAGAACAGGGACTTGCGGAATTCTTTACATACGATTAGGCTTCGGTCTAGTAAATGATGATTAAAGCACAAGTTCTAGAGCTTCTAAATTGCCGGCTCTCTCAAATAATAATTTCAACCAATACCCATTGTTCCAGAAAAGGCGACAAAGACATAAGTACTCAATCGTAACGACGGAATAGACATATATGAAGCATTTCAAACCTTAACTCGAATCAAGCTAAGGCATCAATTATCTTGGGTATCAAAGGTGGATACCCGAATATTCTAAAGGCTTAGAATTCTCACAATTTAGTAGAGTAGGTTGTGCTAGCTATAATGTCAATCCGGTTGGATTTGCCTTACTAAGAGCATTTTTATACTTTGAAAGCATATATATATTAAGATTTTTCATAAAATATCAGTGTAGAAAATATTTTTGGCAGGGCAAAATGGAGTGGGGGATATGATTATTTTTCCTATTTGTCTCCCTCCCAAACTTAAGTTGAACAGTTCCCTCAATGTGATACTGTTAATAGTGATAGAATAGGAAATTTTAAGGGGGAAAACGGTACTCCTAGGGCATAATAAAAAATGTTATAGCTATCGAGGAGCTATTCTTGAGTCATACTTCATAATTTTCCATATACTTTAAGCTAAAAGTACCTGCATAAAAGTAACAAACAAAAAGCACACAAAAATTATTTTTTGTTGTATTTTTAGAAAATAAAATAAAGGGTATTGGAAAGAATGGAAGAGGAACTCCTCCACACTAAGTGAAGCAAGGGTATTGCCTTTCAGAAAAAGCGCTTAATTTTTAAGAGTGAAGAGAGTCTTTAGCTAGACTCGTACTTTGTGAGTCATTCTTTTGGAAAAAAAGGAGTTACTGCTTCCTTTGGGTCATTATCTTCTTCATGATATAGTTTAAGTCGATAGCCATTGACAATAAATGTTTTCCATCTTTTCCTTAGAGTTCAACATATCCGGATGGATATTGATGTTTTACTTCGTATGGTACTAGCCAACGGGATCTACGTTTTATTTGTTTGAATTTATATTTCGAGTGAAAAAGCAAAACTTTGTTTCCTTGTTTGAATTCTTTTCTCATTCTTAATTTTTTGTCGTGCCAGACTTTGGTTCTTGACTTGTATAGACGAGAGTTTTCATAAGCTTGGTGTCTAAGTTCATCTAACTTGTGTATCTGAAACATTCTTTTCTCACCAGCGGCGATGAGATCTGGGTTGCAATTCTTCAGAGCCCAGTATGCACGGTGTTCAATTTCAAATGGTAAGTGGCAATTTTTTCCATATATTAGTTTGTAGCGTATGGTACCGGTAGGTGTTTTGTAAGCGGTGTGAAAAGCCCACAGAGCGTCATCAAGTTTTCTTGACCAAATAGCAGGATTGTCTTTAACAGTCTTTTCAAGAATTCTTTTAAGAGCTTTGTTCGTGTTTTCAACTTGACCACTAGTTTGAGGATGATATGATGTGGAAAAACAATGGTTAATTCCATATCTTTTCATTGTTTTTTCCATTATTTTGTTACAAAAGTGAGTACCTCGGTCGCTGATTAGAGCTTTGGGCATTCCGAAATGGAAGAATAGTTTCTTTAGAAAAGTTATAACCACTCGGGCATCATTAGTTGGTAAAGCCTGAGCTTTGGCCCATTTAGATACGTAATCAACAGCGACAAGAACGTATTCAAACTTATATGATTTCAGGAATGGTCCCATAAAGTCGATACCCCATATATCAAAAATTTTACATACTTGAATGTTGTTTAAGGGCATCTCATCTCGTTTTGATATATTTCCTGTCTTTTGGCATGCTTCGCAAAGGCGAACTAGAGTATGAGCTTCTTTGATGATTGTCGGCCAGTAAAATCCTGAATCTATAACCTTTTTAGTAGTTACGTTAGGTCCATAATGTCCACCGGTGGGTATGTGGTGACATTGATCTAAAATTGTTCAAGTTTCTGGTCCAGATATACAGCATCTGATCATACCGCCAGAACACACTTTGAAAAGATAAGGTTCTTCCCAAAAGTAATGTTTGAGATTAGAGAAGAATTTGTTCTTTTGTTGATACGTCATCCCATTTGGTATAACATCGCCGACCAAGTAGTTTGCAAAGTCTGCGAACCAAGGTTTATCTTTGGTATTGATTTCCATAAGAGTTTCTTCAAGGAAGTTATCATCGACTTCACTGTCATCGCTTGACTTGTCATTTTCAATTCGAGACAAGTGGTCAGCAGCAACATTTTCTGTTCCTTTTCTATCCTTGATTTCTATGTCAAATTCTTGTAAGAGTAAAATCCATCGAATAAGGCGTGGTTTAGCATCTTGTTTCTTGAATAAGTGCTTAAGAGCTGAATGATTGGTGTGAACAATATTTTTTGAGAGAATAAGATAGGATCTGAATTTGTCGAACGCAAAAACTACAGCCATAAGCTCTTTTTCTGTTACAATGTAATTTTGTTGAGCTGGGTTAAGGGTTTTGCTTGCGAAGAAGATCGGGTGAAAGTTTTTACCATCTTTTTGACCTAAGACAGCTCCAACTGTGAAATCACTTGCATCACACATAAGTTCAAACGGAAGATTCCAATTTGGGCTTACGATCACTGGAGCACATGTGAGTTTCTCCTTCAATAATTCGAATGCTTTTTGACATTCATCGTTGAATTCAAACGGAGTATCTTTTTCAAGCAGTTTAGTTATAGGTCGGGCTATTTTTGAGAAGTCTTTAATGAAACGTCGGTAAAAACCGGCATGTCCAAGAAAGCTTCTAACACCTTTGATGTTAGTAGGGGTGGAAGTTTTGAGATTACATTGATTTTTGCTTTGTCAACTTCAAGTCATGCGCTAGACACCTTGTGTCCAAGCATAATTCCTTCTTTGACCATGAAGTGATATTTTTCCTAATTAAGGACAAGATGAGCATCTTTACAACGCTGGAGCATTTTATCGAGATTGTTTAGGCATTTGTCGAAAGAGTTTCCAAAGACAAAGAAATCATCCATGAATACTTTGACGGATTCTTCGATCATATCGTGTAAGATTGCTAACATGCACCTTCGGAATGTGGTTGGGGCATGGCATAGCCTGAAAGGCATTCACTTATAAGCATATGTTCCGAAAGGACATGTGAATGTTATTTTTTTGATCATTAGGATCGATAGGAATTTGAAAATATCTAGAAAAGCCATCGAGGAAATAGAAATATTTATTTCCTGTGAGACTTTCTAACATTTGATCCATAAATGGCAAAGGAAAATGATCTTTTGCGGTTGCTTCATTGAGTTTACGACAATCGAAGCATACTCGCCAACCCGTAACGGTTCTTGTTGGGACAATTCATCATTTTCGTTTGTGACAACTATAATACCACATTTTTTTGGTACACAGTGAATAGGACTAACCCAAGGACTATCGGCAATTGGATAAATAATACCGGTATCCAAGAGTTTTACTATTTCTTTCTTAACAACTTCTTGCATATTTGGATTCATCCTTCTTTGTTTTTGGACAACTGGTTTCTTGTTATCCAAAAGTTGTATTTTGTGCTTGCAGAATGATGGGCAAATACCATGAATGTCTGTTGTTTTCCAGGCAAAAGCTTCCTTGTGCTTTTTAAGGATGGATACAAGTTTGTTTTTCTTCTTTGGAAAGTTGAGATGATATGATAACCGGAAGAAAAGAGGGTTCTTATAGGAATACATATTCCAGATTATCAGGAAGAGGTTTAAGTTCAAGATCCGTAGGAGGTTCTTCAAGGGATGTCTTGATTTTATAATCTGTGTTGATGGTGATTTTTTTGAATGGTAGGGCTTCGGTATCGGATTCAGAGTCAGAGTTTTCATTGGCAGTCATTGCCATGAATTCATTGAATTCAGCAAAGATTTCTTTTTCAAGAAAGGTTCATTCGATGGAATAGAGGATTTTACAACCTTCGTCTAGAAGATCATCGAAGTCTTCTTCTAAAATTTCATCAATAACATCGATATTGAAACAGGTATCATCGTTTGAATAAGAGTGTTTCATCACAGAATCAATATTGAAGATCATTCGTTCAGTTCCAACTCCAAGATTGAGTTGTTTCTGTTTAACTCGAATAACTGCATCAGCAGTATGAAGAAATGGCCATCCCAATATGAGGGGAACTTTACTGTCTTCTTCCATTTCGAGAATAACGAAATCAGCAAGAAAGGTGAATTTACCAACTTCAATGAGCATATTTTCAGCTATTCCAATAGGGTATTGGAATGATCTGTCGGCTAGTCTCACGCTCATTTTGGTAGGTTTAAGAGTTTCGAGAGATAGTTTTACATATAAGGAATATGACATAAGGTTAATGCTAGCACCAAGATCGGCTAAAGCATTACAGGAAAAGGTTTTGTTGAAATTACATGGAATAAGGAAACTTCCTGGGTCTCCAAGTTTTGTTGGAACTTTATTCTGGATCATTGCTGAACTTTCATCGCTAAGGAAAGCGGCTGAAATTTGTTTAATTTTATGCTTGTTGCTTATGAGTTCTTTGAGAAATTTTCCATAGTTAGGCATTCTAGCTAAGACGTAGACAAGAGGTACATTGATTCGAATGACGCGGATCATGTTAGGGAATTTTCTGTATTGGGCTTCCATTTTTTCTTTTCTAAGGCGTTGAGGATACGAAATTTTTGGTTTGTATGGTTTGGGTGATGGTGTTTCTTTAACTGGTTTCTGAGTTTGAATCTTTGGTTGTGGTGTAGGTTCATCTTCTTTATCGTCGCTATCGAAGTTGATAGGGTTTTTGGTTTTGTTTCGTTCTTCATTTGGGTTTTTTGGTGGATTGTAAGATTTACCACTTCTTGTGAATACGGCATTTACATGCTTATTACGAGATTACGGTGGTTGATAGGATTTGGAGTTGTGCCCTTTTAGGTTTGGTTGAGTGTTACTTGGAAGAGATCCTGAAGGTCGACCAGATTGCTTGTCAGCAAGTCTGTCGAACTTAGTCTCAAGATTCTAGATTAAAGCTTGATGATTTTTGGCTACTATTTTGAGTTGAGTTTTGAGGTCCATGAATGTTTCTTTGACAAAAGCATTGGTTGATTGCTGAGATTTCATAAAATCGTTGAATTGTTTCTGAAGATCATATGGTTTATCATCGGTATTGGATCGATAGTTGTCTCGATTATAATCATTCTGTCAGCTTGAACGCCAATTATCGCGATTCGAGTCTCGGTCGCGGTAATAATTGTAAAAACGAGTCTTTTAGAAAGTTTGCATGAATTTTGATTCTTCTTCACGGGACATGGGTATGTCATCTTCATCAAGATCGGGTTTTGTTTTTTTAGCATTTGATTGGAGTTCTTTGTGCAGAGTGTCCATTTTCAGGGTCATGGCATCCATTCGGGCCATAATTTTGTCAGTATCAGAATTACTGCTGCCTTCATCAGTGAAAGCAACGGTTTTCTTAAGAGATGGTTTGGTTTTTTGATTTTTAGCCCAGTCGAGTTTGAGTAAGACTTTATCTTCGAGAAGCTGATAAGCTTGATTTGGTGTTTTATAGAGGAAAATACCGCCGACTGCAGCATACAAAACTTCTTGGGTTATTTCGCTGAGACCATGATAGAAGATTTTTATAATGTTGCCTTTGGACAGATTGTGACCATGGAAGTTTCGGAGCATTTCTTTCATACAAAGCCAAACATCGGTCAAAGATTCATTTTCATGTTGAGAGAAAGCTCGGATTTCTCCGAGGAGTCGATCGAAAAGAGCTGGGGGAAAGAATCGGATAATGAAAGCAGTTTGAAGTTCATCTGACATTTTGATAGGTCCTTTGTTGAGTTCGTCCAGCCATATTTTTGCTTCTCTTAGGGGAAACATTATAACACCCCGATAATTCACATAACAGCGGAAGCTAAATTAGGGGTATTACTTCATGAATCAACATGCATAATCATAGAAAATGACTCATAAAGAGAAGTTTGGAAAATTTAGTTATCATTCAATATCATATCAGAGTTTTACAAAAGGAGGTCCCAAATTTAAAACATAAAAGTTGAATGATAACAAGTTTGGATGCTTGTAAGTCCATGCCACTACGTGCCTTAAACTGCTTAGTTATCTGAGATAAACATGTTAAAAAGGTCAACACAAAGGTTGAGTGATATTCATAGGTTTGTAATGAAATGATTGAATACAAGTCATCATAAGTGGTAATAATTGTTCAATTACAATTATCATGGAAAACAATATTATTGCCCTAAGCTCATGAACTCAAACGTTAACATGGAAATCACCTCAGTGACATTATTGAGGAAAAGATGTCCTCTTGGAAAGGTAACTTGCCAAAGTTACCCATTATTCTCAAATATAGTGTGCTTGGTTACCTCATGTACAGGTAAACACAAACGGGATTCGTTAATCCCGATAGATCTATCCACAATATTCACGTTCACTCGCAAGTGATTAATGGTTCATGATTAAATGATATTGGCAGTGGAGGTAAACTTAGGCAATAATATATCAGGATAGCATACAGTTGGAAAATACTTGTATTCATGGTTTATAGCATGTATCCCCCCACGGGGATTGGAAAAACATATAAAGGTGGGACTATGAACTCACCTTGATAAGGTAGTTGATTGAAGTCAAAAGTGACTCAAATGGAAATAAACGGCTTCGGCACGCAACCTAAGGTAATATGTCAAGTCTTAGTTTGATTGTTTACATTTCAAACTTTACTTTATAAAGTTTAACGTAAATATTAATTTGGCTTATTAACTTGAGAAGATATCGTATCATTGTTCGGGCTATCATAATCCACAGGTCATGTAGCAAACGTTTGAGGAGCTTGGACACTTTAAATGGTAAATCCATCAACTCGTTAAAACGTCTACCCAAATGAAAACCCCTCACATGAAATTCCCTAGTAACGTGATACATTATAGTTTAAATGATAAGATTTTATCTTTTAAATTTTCTTCAAAAGCTAGTGGATGATAAATTATGTTAAATATATAACATAATTATTTTATAATGTTTCGATCAATGAATGAAACGATAAATGTGTCGGGTTTTAATAAAATTGATTCTTATAATGTTTAAATATATTTTTGTTAGAAAATATAAAAATATTACATTTTATACCTTTGAGAATTTAAAAATGGCAATATATACACTTGGTATATATATTTTACAATTTAAACCCTTTTATATATTTTTTTAAACATTTTACTCTCAACTTTAGAGTTTGGCAAAATAAACCCTTGTAGTTTAACTTTAGGATAATTACATTTTTGGCCCAAAAGTTTAATAGTTTCAAAATTTACAATATATACCCCTCATGCATAATTCGATTTGCGTTTCTAATCCAAAATCCATATACTTTGTATTTTTAAATCTCAAAATTGATTTGCAGCATTTAGCTTATTACAATAAGCTAAAATAAGTTTGGTTTTGAAGATTTAATAAGCTTATAGCTTATAGAATGAGCTTATGAGCTCGATAACTCAAAATGGGTGCGTTTGGTTTTAAAAATAATAACCCGATGGGGTCTAGCTTTTAGGGTTTGATTCTAAGCTTATTAAAATGATAAACAAGCTTATAGTAATAGCTTATAAGACCAGCTTATAGCTTATAGTTTATAGGGTTTATGAAAAAGGGTTTTTAGGGTTTTTAAGGATGCGTTTGTTTTAGGAAAAACAAACGTGTAGCTTCGGGTTTAAGGGCTTATTTCACAAGATTATAAAAGATGGTTTAGAGCTTATTAAGACTAGAATAAGCTTAATCTAGCTTTTTAGGGTCGCATGGATTAGGGTTTCCAAAAATGGGTCGATTTAGGGTTCGGTTAGGTTTAAGAGTTTTCAAAAGAGTTAAGCTTGACCAAATGGTTTAAACAAAGTTTATAAAGGATTTAAAACATATCAAGAGCTTATAGAACAAGTGATAGGACTTACAAGAGCTCGAACGGGTCAAAATGGCTTGATATGGGTCAAAAACTTAGAGATGAATCAAGAACCTCCTTTCTTCTTAAACCTTGGCTTCTACTAGCTTAATCTTTTCTCTCTTCTCTTTTAGGGATTGACTAGTACATAATTTTGAGATTGTATTTAGCTTAAATGGTGAATTATGGAAGCATGCATGTATGCGTGTATTTATAGGGCCAAAAAAGGAGTAGTGCCCAAGTTGTGAAAGGTAGTGGCCAAGTTTCTATCAACTAGGATCATAAGGTAACTAAGGGGAGATATAGCATAGCTTAAAAAGGTGTAGGGTGGGGTGAGGGTTCGGTTTATCAAGGTGGTAACAAGAAGGTTTAACTTGGGGTACAAGGTGACAAGTAGGTGACAAGGAGGCTAGCATGGTGGTGACAAGGTGCTAAGCAAGGTGGTGATAATGTGTGGAGGGTGGTTGCTTGGTTAGGATTTAGTCTTAAACTAGTTTAAGCTAGTTTTAGGTGGTTGAGGGTTTTTAGGTTAGGGTTAGGTTTTTAGGATGAGTTAAGGTTAGAATTTGGAGGGAAATGATGTTTAAATGTTATGCTTTGGAAGCTTGTAACTTGTGTTAAAGAAGTGGTACGAAATTCCTATAAGAATTGGAGGGAAAATGGCTAGTTTGAATGTTATGCTATATCGGGTTGTACTTTAGGCTTAAAGGAGTTGTATAATGGTTTTGGAGGGAAATATAGTTTGAATTTATGCATTGATAACTTGTACACATGTCTTATAAGTTTGTACATTTGGATTGAATGGAAACATTATATGTTGACGGGGTTTTGTTATAAACGTTTAATGTATAAAGTCCGTTTTATAATAACGTTAAAAATAGTACGTTAAATAGATAACGTATGTGGTAAAAATAGATATTTAAACATATTACTTGACATATTATAACGTTTACTTGATATAAACATTGATGGAATTGGCATTTTCGAGGTGACACTTTTAACATAACATGATCTCCAACTTAGAATTCCAAAGGCTTTCGCCTTATATTGGCGTAACTCCTTTGCCGGTCTCTTGCAGCTTGCAAGCATTGTCGAATTTGCACTATCTTTTCAGTGGTTTCATGGATTATCTCTGGTCCCGTAAGTTGGACATCTCCAACTTCGACCCAGCAGACAGGTGATCGATACTTTCGACCATAAAGTGCCTCAAATGGTGTTGCCTTAATACTGGCATGGTAACTGTTATTATAGGAAAATTCTACCTGTGGTAAGTGTCTCTCCCATCCTTTTCTAAAATCTATAACACAGGCTCGACGCATGTCTTCTAGTGTTTAGATGGTTCTTTTACTTTGTCCATCTATCTCGGGATGATATGCCATACTCATGTCTTATTGAGTACCCAAGGCATTCTGCATTGACTGCCAGAATCTAGATGTGAAATGACTGTCATGGTCCAAGATGATGGATATCGGTACTCCATGCCGTGAAACTATCTCCGTTATATACAACCTTGTAAGGGTTTCCATACTATCTGTCTCTCTGGTAGGGATAAAATGTGCTGATATGGTAAGGCGGTCTACAATGACCCAAATTGTGTCATGTTCGCTTAATGTTTTGGGTAGTTTTGTAACGAAGTCCATTGTTATTCTTTCCCATTTCCATATAGGAATCTCTGGTTGTATAATTAAGCCAGATGGCTTTTGACATTCTGCTTTAACTCTAGAGCATGTCAAACAATTGCCGACATATTCAACGATGATTTCCTTCATGTTAGGCCACCAATAGAGTTTCTTTAGATCCTGATACATCTTGTCAGAACCTAGGTAAATGGAATACTTCAATTTATAGGACTCATGCATGATTAAGTCCCTTAAATTACCAAAGAGTGGTAACCAACTTCGATTCTTGATACATTAGGTTCCACCAGGACGTACTTCAAATGCTTTTTCCATTCCTCGTAGGTTCGCAGCTTTGATGTTCTTTTCTTTGATTGCCTCAGTTTGGGCTTCGAGGATTTATGATGGTAATTTTAGGTGAAGGGTCATAACTAATGCCCTGAATCAGAGTGGTTTGATTTGTTCCTTCCGGCTTAAGGCATCTGCTACAACATTTGCCTTTCCAGGATGGTAACGAATCTCACAATCGTAATCTATAAGCAATTTTAACCAACGACGTTGCCTTATGTTTAACTCTTTCTGATGAAGGATATGTTGAAGGCTTTTATGATCAGTAAACACAGTACACTTTGTGCCATACAGATAGTGTCTCCAAATTTTAAGAGCGAACACTACTACTCCCAGTTCAAGGTCGTGTGTGGTATGGTTCTCTTCATGAGGCTTGAGTTGTCAGGATGCATATGCAATAACTTTTTCTTTTTGCATTAACACCGCTCCCAGACATTGGAGTGATGCATCACAGTAAATGACAAAATCATCGTTTCCTTTTGGTAATGCTAAGATTGAAGCTTCACATAGCTTCTGTTTTAGCAGTTGGAAAGCTGACTCTTGGTTTTCTCCCCAGATATACTTCTTGTTTTTCTGGGTTAATTCAGTCAAAGACTTTGCAATCTTCAAAAAATCTTTGATAAATCTCTGATAATAACCGGCGGGTCCTAAGAATTGGCGTATTTCTGTGGGTGTGGTAGGAGATGCCCAATTCTTAACTGCTTCAATATTGGTGGGGCCAACGGTAATTCCTTGACTGTCAATCACGTGCCCTAATCACGTGCCCTAGAAATTGCACGATACTTATCCAGAAATCACATTTGGAGAACTTGGCATATAATTTCTCCTTTTTGAGTAATTCCAGGATTATTCTTAGGTGATCTATGTGTTCTTCTTTGTTACGGGAGTAGATAAGAATATCATTAATGAACACTATCACAAATTTATCCAAGTATGGTTTACACACACGGTTCATGAGATCCATGAACACAGTAGACGCGTTAGTTAAACCAAATGCCATCACTTGGAATTCGTAGTGTCAGTACCGCATTCTGAAAGCAGTCTTAGGTATATCTTCGTCCCTGACTCTCAGTTGGTGATAACCTGATCTTAAGTCAATCTATGAGTAAACACTTGAACCTTGAAGCTGGTCGAATAAATCATTGATCCTGGGTAATGGGTAACGATTCTTTATGGTGAGTTTATTCAACTCCTGGTAATCGATACACATTCTGAAAGATCCGTCTTTCTTTTTAACAAATAAGACAGGAGCTCCCCAAGGCGAAGTACTTGGTCGGATAAAACCTCGGTCTGCTAACTCTTGTAGTTGGTTTGATAGTTCCTACATTTCTGAAGGAGCTAATCTGTAAGGTGCTCGGGCTACAAGTGCTGCTCCTGGAATTAAATCAATTTGGAATTCTACTTGGCGAACATGAGGAAGGCCGGGTAGGTCTTCAGGAAAAACTTCTAGAAATTATCTGACTACTGGTATATCTTCTAGTCCTTTTTTATCTGACTTCTTCTCCATTACTTGGGCTATGAAAATTTGATATCCCCTGGATATATATCTTTCAGTTTTAATACAGGATATGAGGCTTAATCGGGTTTTACTTCGATCACCTCGGATGATCAAAGTTTCACCGTCGATGAGGATGTGGACGACTTTCTCGTCACAGATAATTCTAGCATGATACTTGGATAACCAATCCATACCAATGACGACGTCAAAACTACCGAGTTTAATCGGCATGATATCAATTTCGAAGGGTTGGTTTAACAAAATCAGGGTGCAACTCTGGATAACGGTATTAGTGCCTACTAGGTTTCCATCGGCCATTTCAATGTCGTAGGTGGTATCTAGTGTAATTGGTGGGATATTAAGCATAGAAGAAAGAGATATTGATACAAAACTTTTATCGGCTGCTGAATCAAATAATACTCTAGCTAGATGTTGGTTTAGAAGAAACGTACCTGTGACTACGTTCGGGTCTTGGTGAGCGTTATTGTCCCTCAGCAAGTATGCTCTTCAATGGGTATTGTTATTTTCCTTTGGGCACTGATTTCTGTAATGCCCTTTCTCTCCACGGGCATGACAAGTTACTGACATTGGTTGCAGGTTGCTTCCGGTGGTTGGCCTTTTGTTTCTGCAGTTCCTGGTCTGATGACCCAGCTTGTTGCAAGTCTGACACTTGACAGTGCAAGGTCCTATGTTATGTAGATTGCATTTCTTACACAAAGTAAGGTTTCCAGCATACCTATTGTTCTTAGTTGGGGTGGCAGCATAAGCCCTAACGGTTTCTTACCTTCTATTCTGTTGTTGGTGGTAATCATTGTTGCAGTTGTTATTGTTGTTGTTACGGTTGTTTTGGTAGTTGTTGTTGGTGAAGGTTCTTCTATCATTAAACTTTTGTTTGTCATCATTGGTTCCTTGCACAAAATTATGTTTTGTTACTTGGTCCATTAACCTATGGGTTATGGTAATGGCTTCCTCCAAAGTTTGAGGCTTTGAAGCGGTAATATTTCCTTCAATACTTTGGGGTAATCCCCCGATGAAGACTTCCATAAGTTTCTCATAATTTGGTACCATAGTTGGACATAAAACTGCCAACTCCTAGAATCTTCTAACATAAGTCTTGAGATCATTCCCTTTTATAGTCAGATTGTAAAATTTATCTTCCATTTTCTTGACCTCGGTTCGGGGACAATACTTATTTATTAAGAGCTTTTTAAATTTGGACCAAGGAATCTTGTAGGCTTCCTCTATTCCAATAGGCTGGGCGAATGAATTCCACCAGGACAAAGCTTCTTCAGTTAGTGTACCAGTAGCAAATTTCACTTTACAGTCCTCAGTACAGTTGCTACGAGAAAATACCGATTCAGTTCGTTCAAACCAGCGGATGAGGCCAACAACGCCTTCCGTACCTTTGAAATTGAAAGGTTGGCAGCTCATAAACTCTTTGTAGCTATATTTTCTTGCTACAGGAGTTTCTCTTGATCCGGTGTTCCTATTGGTATTATTAGTATTTGCCATGTTAGCAGCTTGTGCTTCCAAAGCTGCGGCAACACTATCAGCAACTAGTTTCCTGATGGCGGCATGAGTCATGGCTGGTGCTGCAGATGTTGATGTCCTCTTGGGAGCCATTCTATCAACATTTACAAGATAACACAAAATAAGAATCCATACAATGATATAGTCATATCATAAGTCATTGTCAAAATAGTGATATTGAAATCATTTGACATAGATACTTATTTGATATGAGTTCTACAAAGAAATACACATCTTTTGATATTACATTACAGGATATAACAGAAAATTTTGGAATTTAAGACTTCCAGAGATGGATACTCTAACAAGTATCTAACTCATTAGGTTCCTCGGGGACTGGTTTACTTCCCAATGGTTGCAGTATGATCCACAATGAGTTATCTAACTCTACGAAGATAGACTCATCAAAGGGATAGTCTGGCGGTGGTGTAGTTGACCTAACCGGTGATGAAGATCCAATTGATGAAGATGGAGATAATGATATGGGTAATCCAACAGAAGGCTCAGTGTCTTTAGGTGGTGTAGGTTGAATCATATGCTCAATGTCTTGATCATTAATTATATCCAGATACAAAGGTTTGTGAAAACCTGGTGGTAAGAGAGCCATAGTAACCTGGATACATAAATATATGATACATCAAAATACAGGATGTAGGATAGACAACCACAACATACATAAATCTATATCATGAAACAGCGAGGTATAACGGAATCACAACTACATTATGTCATAAATAACTTGTATACATATTTTACATAACAAAAATTTGACAAGTGTCAATTATTTATGCCACACATCCCGTGGTTGGATTTGAAACAAAAGCTGTAAATGACAAAGATCTAGTCTAGTAGTTTGGTGGTCCTCCCTTGTGGTTCTTGAGCTCATGGATCATGACCAGAAGACTCTTCATATCTGATCGGTGGCGAACCTGGATATCCTCGATGATCATCTCTAGAGTAGAAATCCTGACGCGAGCAAGAATAATCTCGTCGTCATGCCTTACTTACTCTTTCTGAAATTCAGAAATATGGGTACGGGCTTCTTGAAGTTCGGTTTCTAGTTGGTCAAAATCTTGATGTATGATTACTCGACCATTACCAAGACCTTCTATCTTATCTTCTATGTGCTCAATGTGCTCAAAAGGGAGCTCATCTAAGTGATTCAGAATAACATCGATTTGTTCCTCATGGCGCTCCAGACGTGTCGCATGAGAACTCCCTCTAGTCTTAAATACCTGAGGTGGGGCAGAGGAATCAATAGAGGAGGATGATAGGAAACAGGCTCGTTTTTGAGGTGGCAAAATCTCCTCGGGAAGAAAGAAATCTCAGGGATCAAATAGTGGTGATGGTGGTAACAATGGAGGCAAAACAGTTGGTAGAGCAATAAGAGCTTGTGGTGGAATAGGTGATTCATTATTAGTAGCATTATATGCTTGCATAACTTTCATATACGAATCATCGTGGAAAGGTGAGATAGTTAGCGAGGCTAAAAGATCCTTAGATAAATCCTCTGAAGGGTCAAAAGAGGTGTTTCCTGGTGAGGCTAGAAAATAGTCCGATGAAGCCGGGATATTGTCAGGAGTGATTGTAAAGGAAAAAGCATCCTTGAAATCAGATAGGATAATAATAGGGTAGGTGGATCTAGACATAACTCTGTAACAACCCAGTGGAAAATAACATAAGTTATTTATATTTAATTAATAGTTATGTATCTTTACATACTATTCAGAAAATGTAGTGGCACGGAAAACTTTATTGGATGTAAAATAGTTATAGTTTAGGTTTTAACCTTGTTCTCTATAACTTATGAGCTCTTATGCCAATCTGTAACACCCCGATAATTCACATAGCAGCGGAAGCTAAATTGGGGGTATTACTTCATGAATCAACAGTCATAATCATAGAAAACGACTCATAAAGAGACGTTTGGAAAATTTAGTTATCATTCAATATCATATCAGAGTTTTACAAAAGGAGGTCCCAAAATACATTTAAAACATAAAAGTTGAATGATAACAAGTTTAAATGCCTACAAGTCCATGTCACTCTGTGCCTTAAACTGCTTAGTTACCTAAAATAAACATGCTAAAAAGGTCAACACAAAGGTTGAGTGATATTCATAGGTTTGTAATGAAATGATTGAATACAAGTCATCATAAGTAGTAATAATTATACAATTACAATTATCATGGAAAATAATATTATTGCCCTAAGCTCATGAACTCAAACGTTAATATGGAAATCACCTCAGTGACATTATTGAGGAAAATAAGTCCTCTTGGAAAGGTAACTTGCCAAAGTTACCCATTATTCTCAAATATAGTGCGCTTGGTTACCTCATGTACAGGTAAACACAAATGGGATTCGTCAATCCCGATGGATCTATCCACAATATTCGCGTTCACTCGCAAGTGATTAATGGTTCATGATTAAATGATATTGGCAGTGGAGGTAAACTTAGGCAATAATATATCAGGATAACATACAGTTGGAAAATACTTATATTCATGGTTTATAGCATGTATGTTTATAGCATGTATCCCCCCACGGGGTTTAGAAAAACATATAAAGGTGGGACTATGAACTCACCTTGATAAGATAGTTGATTGAAGTCAAAAGTGACTCAAATGGAAATAAATGGCTTCGACACGCAACCTAGATTAATATGTCAAGTCTTAGTTCGATTGTTTACATTTCAAACTTTGCTTTATAAAGTTTAACGTAAATATTAATTTGGTTTATTAACTTGTAAAGATATCGTATCACTGTTTGGGCTATCATAATCCAGATGTCATGTAGTAAACGTTTGAGGAGCTAGGACACTTTAAATGGTAAATCCAGCAACTCGTCAAAACGTCTACCTAAATGAAAGCTCCTCACATGAAATTCCCTAGTAACGTGATACTTTATAGTTTAAATGATAACATTTTATCTTTTTAAGTTTCTTCAAAAGCTATTGGATGATAAATTATGTTAAATATATAACATAATTATTTTATAATGTTTTGATCGATGAATAAAACGATAAATGTGTCAGGTTTTAATAAAATCGAGTCTTATAATGTTTAAATATATTTTTGTTATTAAATATAAAAATATTAAATTTTATACCTTTGAGAATTTAAAAATGGCAATATATATCCTTGGTATATATATTTTACAATTTAAACCCTTTTATATATATTTTTAAACATTTTACTCTTAACTTTAGAGTTTGGCAAAATAAACCCCTATAGTTTAACTTTAGGATAACTACATTTTTGGCCTGAAAGTTTAATAGTTTCAAAATTTACAATATATACTCCTCATGCATAATTTGATTTGCGTTTTTAGTCCAAAATCCATATACTTTGTATTTTTAATCTCAAAATCGATTTGCAGCATTTAGCTTATTATAATAAGCTAAAATAAGTTTGGTTTTGAAGATTTAATAAGCTTATAGCTTATAAAATGAGCTTATGAGCTCGATAACTCAAAATGGGTACGTTTGGTTTGAAAATAATAACCCGATGGGGTCTAGCTTTTAGGGTTCGATTCTAAGCTTATTAAAATGATAAAGGAGCTTATAGTAATAGCTTATAAGACCAACTTATAGCTTATAGCTTATAGGGTTTACGAAAAAGGGTTTTTAAGGGTGCATTTGTTTTAGGAAAAACAAACGTGTAGCTTAGGGTTTAAGGGCTCATTTCACAAGATTATAAAAGATGGTTTAGAGCTTATTAAAACTAGAATAAGCTTAAGCTAGCTTATTAGGGTCGCATGTATAAGGGTTTCCAAAAATGGGTCGATTTAGGGTTCGATTAGGTTTAAGAGTTTTCAAAAGAGTTTAGCTTGATCAAATGGTTTAAACAAAGTTTATAAAGGATTTAAAACATATCAAGAGCTTATAGAACAAGTGATAGGACTTACAAGAGCTCAAATGGGTCAAAAATGGCTTAATATGGGTCAAAAACTTGGAGATGAATCAAGAACCTCCTTTCTTCTTAAACCTTGGCTTCTACTAGCTTAATCTTTTCTCTCTTTTCTTCTAGGGCTTAACTAGGACATAATTTTGAGATTATATTTAGCTTAAATGGTTAATTATGGAAGCATGCATGTATGCGTGTATTTATAGGGCCAAGAGAGGAGTAGTGCCCAAGTTGTGAAAGGTAGTGGCCAAGTTTCTATCAACTAGGATCATAAGGTGACTAAGGGGGAGCTATAGCATAGCTTAGAAAGGTGTATGGTAGGGGTGAGGGTTCGGTTTGTCAAGGTGGTGACAAGGAGGTTTAACTTGGGGTGTAAGGTGACAAGTAGGTGACAAGGAGGCTAGCATGGTGGTGATAAGGTGCTAAGCAAGGTGGTGACAAGGTGTGGAGGGTGGTTGCTAGGTTAGGATTTAGTCTTAAACCAGTTTAAGCTAGTTTCGGGTGGTTTAGGGTTTTTGGTTAGGGTTAGGGTTAGGATTTTATGACGAGTTAAGGTTAGAATTTAGAGGGAAATAATGTTTAAATGTTATGCTTTGGAATCTTGTAACTTATGTTAAAGAAGTGGTACGAAATTCCTATAAGAATTGGAGGGAAAATGGCTAGTTTGAATGTTATGCTATATCGGGTTGTACTTTAGGCTTAAAGGAGTTGTACAATGGTTTTAGAGGGAAATATAGTTTGAATTTTATGCATTGATAAGTTGTACACATTCCTTATAAGTTTGTACATTTGGATTAAATGGAAACATTATATGTTGACGGGGTTTTGTTATACACGTTTAACGTATAAAGTCCATTTTATAATAACGTTATAAATAATACGTTAAATAGATAACATATATGGTAAAAATGGATATTTGAACATATTACTTGATATATTATAACGTTTACTTTATATAAACGTTGATGGAATTGGCATTGGTAGTTGCGTGAGCTCGTTTACTTTAAAAATGTAAGTTACGTTACATAATTAGATGGAATAAAACAAAAATATTTCCGTGAAAATGGTTCTATTAAACATAATAGATGGATAATTACACTAAGGAAAATTGTGGGTTGTTATAAACATCATCAGGTGGACGGATTCATTTTCAGAGGAATTCATAAATGTGTTTATGAGGATCGGTTTTGGTTCTACCATCAAATTGGTTTCCTTTGACAAGATTTAAGTGGTTACCTTTAATAGCAAATTCATTTGCGGTTTCAGGAATAGTGATTGCGAAACCAGGAAAGTGACAGAAGTAATTTATGTTTATCATCTATTAGATAGTAATTTCGAAGAATATCAAGAAAGTGACAGAAGTAATTTATGTTTAGAATTGGCAGGTACATAATTCTTGGGTGTTGTGGTGGATTATTTCTTTGATCATATGGAACTCTCTTGTTTCGTCGACGAAGTCTTTGATTCAGAGTACGTTTTGGTTCAGGTAAAGGTTCAACAAGTTCAGAATTGGAAGCATGTGTATGCATCCAAGAGAGAAACTATTTGGGTCAGTTTGCCAGAAAACTGTATGGCGATTTTTGAAAAAGAGGGGGAGTTAAAGTAATTTTCTAGGGCTGACTACACAACAGCTTAAAAAATCCGCAGCAACGGCGCCAAAAATTTTGATGTGTTGCAAAAGCTTTAAATTTATAATGACTGAAAATACCAATTTTATTATAGGGAAACACACGGGTAAAAGTATAACTCACGTATGTAGTATAATCTTTTTTAGGTAAGACCAAGTCGTCCACAGGGATTTGAGTAGTGTTTAGATAATCAGAAAGAAAATAAACTTTAACTTGAAAATAACTTTTTGTTTTACCAATGATAATAAAGATGACTACTCGGATAGTTGAAAATAATTTATAAGTGTTGGAACTGATTAAGACCTTGAAGATGGAACCTTAACTTATAAAAAGGATTTCTCGTCAGAAAACGTTTCCACAAATTAACTTAATTAACTTAAGACTTATATTTAGTAGACTAGACGAAATATGTCACTCAAATAGTTTAGTTACTTATTATATCAAAGCTTATTTTGTTTATCAATTTACGAAAATAGATTTCTCGACATAAACGATAAAGATCATAGACAAATCTTTAAAACCACATAGATCATAACGGGTCTTTCGACCTATACCGGTATGATTATATAATCTAAGTTGATAAGAAAAACCAACAAGATAGGATATAACATGATTGCAACATAAGCTTGAGATTAAAGAGATCACGATCATACCAAACACTTATTCATTATCATAAAGTCACCGAGTAGTCATGAGAGATTTAGCCTCTCATGGCTATGAGGTTCATAACATAAGATGATTCAACATGAATTTCCATTATTCCAATGTACTAATATGATTAGTAGGGGGTGGAAGTTTTGAGATTATGTCAATTTTTGCTTTGTCGACTTTAAGTCCTGAGCTAGACACCTTATACCCCAAGCATAATTCCTTCTTTGACCATGAAGTGACATTTTTCCCAATTAAGGACAAGATGAGCATCTTTACAACGCTGGAGCATTTTATCGAGATTGTTTAGGCATTTGTCGAAAGAGTTTCCAAAGACGAAGAAATCATCCATGAATACTTTGACGGATTCTTCGATCATGTCGTGGAAGATTTCAAGCATGCACCTTTGGAATGTAGCTGGGGCATTGCATAGCCCGAAAGGCATTCGCCTATAAGCGTATGTTCCCAAAGGACATGTGAATGTTGTTTTTTCTTGATCATTAGGATCGATAGGAATTTGAAAATATCCAAAAAAACCATCGAGGAAACAGAAATATTTCTTTCCTGCGAGTCTTTCTGACATTTGATCAATAAACGGCAAGGGAAAATGATCTTTTGCGGTTGCTTCATTGAGTTTATGATAATCGATGCATACTCGCCAACCCGTAACGGTTCTTGTTGGGACAAGTTCATCATTTTTGTTTGTTACAATTGGAATACGTCCTTTCTTTGGTACACATTGAATAGGACTAACCTAAGGACTATCGGCAATTGAATAAATAATACCGGTATCCAAGAGTTTCACGATTTCTTTCTTAACAACTTCTTGCATATTTGGATTCAACCTTCTTTGTTTTTAGACAACTGGTTTCTTGTCATCTAGAAGTTGTATTTTGTGCTTGTAGAATGATGGGCAGATACCAGGAATATCATTTGTTTTCCAGGCAAAAGCTTCCTTGTGTTTTTTAAGGACGAATACAAGCTTGCCTTTGTTTTGAGCAGATAATTGAGATGATATGATTACAGGGAGAAAAGATGGTTCTTCTAAGAATACATATTCCAAGTTATCAAGAAGAGGTTTGAGTTCAAGATCCGTAGTAGGTTCTTCAAGGGATGTCTTGATTTTATAATCTGTGTTGATGGTGATTTTTTTTAATGGTGGTTCTTTGGTATCGGATTCAGATATAGAATTTTCATCTTCAGCCATTGCTATGAATTCATTATATTTAGAAAAATTTCTTCTTCGAGAAGGGTTCCTTCGATGGAATGGAGGATTTTGCTTCTTTCATCTAGAAGAGCGTCGAAATCTTCTTCTAAAATTTCATCGATAACATCGATACTAAAATAGGTATCATCGTTTAACTAAGAGTGTTTCATTGCAGAGTCAATATTAAAGATCATTCGTTCAGTCCCAACTCCAAGATTGAGTTGTTTCTATTTAACTCGAATAACTGCATCAGCAGTGTGAAGAAAGGGCCGTCCCAAGATGAGGGGAACTTTACTGTCTTCTTCCATTTCGAGAATAACGAAATCGGCAAGAAAAGTGAATTTACCAACTTCAACGAGCATATTTTCAGCTATTCCAACAGGGTATTGGAACGATTTGTCGGCTAATCTCACGCTCATTTTGGTAGGTTTAAGAGTTTCGAGAGATAGTTTCGCATATAAGGAATATGGCATAAGGTTAATGCTAGCACCTAGATCGGCTAAAGCATTACAGGAAAAAGTTTTGTTGAAACTACATGGAATAAGGAAACTTTTGGGGTCTCCAAGTTTTGGTGGAACTTTATTTTGGATCATCGCTGAACTATCATCACTAAGGAAAGCGGCAGAAATTTGTTCGATTTAATGTTTATTGCTTATGAGTTCTTTAAGGAATTTTCCATAGTTAGGCATTCCGGCTAAGACGTCGACAAAAGGTACGTTGATTTGGACGGCTCGAATCATGTCGAGGAATTTTCTGTATTGGGCTTCCATTTTTTCTTTTCTAAGGCGTTGAGGATATGGAATTTCTGGTTTGTATGGTTTGGGTGTTGGTGTTTCTTTAACTGGTTTTGTGGGTTGAGTTTTTGGTTGTGGTGTAGGTTCATCGTCTTCATCATCGCTATCAAAGTTGATACGGTTTTTGGTTTTATTCTGTTGATCATCCGACATTCACATGCTCGTTACGAGCTTGCGACGGTTGGTAAGCTTTAGAGTTGTTACCACGTGGGTTTGGTTGAGTATTGCTTGGAAGAGATCCAGAAAGTCGACCAGATTGCTTCTTAGCAAGTCTGTCGAACTTATTTTCGAGATTCTAGATTAAAGCTTGATGATTTTTGGCTACTGTTTTGAGTTGAGTTTTGAGGTCCATGAATGTTTCTTTGATAAAGGTGTTGGTTGATTGTTGGGACTTCATGAAATCGTTGAACTGTTTCTGAAGATCGTAAGGTTTATCATCGGTGTTGGATCGGTAGTTGTCTCGGTTGTAATCATTCCGTCCGCTTGAACGCCAATTATCGCGATTAGAGTCTCGGTCGCGGTAATCATTGTAAAAACGAGTCTTACGGAAAGTTTGCATGAATTTAGCTTCTTCTTCACGGGACATAGGTATGTCATCATCGTCAAGATCGGGAGTTGATTGTTTAGCTCAAGATTGGAGTTCTTTGTACTCAGCATCCATCTTTATGGTCATGGCATCCATTCGGGCCATAATTTTGTCAGTATCGGTATTACTGCTACCTTCATCGAAAAGCAACAGTTTTCTTAAGAGATGATTTGGTTTTTTGATTTTCAGCCCAATCGAGTTTGAGTAAGACTTTATCTTCGAGAAGCTGATAAGCTTAATTTGGTGTTTTATAGAGGAAAATACCACCACCTGCGGCATTCAGAACTTCTTAGGTTATTTTACTGTGACCATGATAGAATATTTTGATAATATTACCTTTGGAAAGGTTATGACCATGGCAATTTCGGAGCATTTCTTTCATACGAAGCCAAGCATCGGTTATAGATTCATTTTCATGTTGAGAAAAGGCACGGATTTCTCCGAGGAGTCGGTCAAAAGAGCTGGGGGAAAGAATCGGCCACTAAAAGCAGTTCGATGTTCATCCCACGTTTCAATAGTTCCTTTGTTGAGTTCGTTCAGCCATGTTTTTGGTTCTCTAGTGAGTGATAGGGGAAACATCATTAGGCGGACAACATCATTTTCAGTATCTCTATAATTAAACATATCACAGATTCTGAGGAATTCATGAATGTGTTTATGAGGATCGGTTTTGGTTCTACCATCAAATTAGTTTCCTTTGACGAGAGTCAAGTGGTTACCTTTAATGGCAAACTCGTTTGCAGTTTCAAGAATAGTGATTGCGGAACCGAGAGTCAGAGCGACAACACGGTTGACAGCCCACATGGGTTCATCATCCATTGGATCGTAATTTCGAAGAATATCAAGAAAGTGACGGAAGTAATTGATGTTAAGAATTGGCGGGAAGACAATTCTCGGGTGTTGTGGTGGATTGTTTCTTTGATCGTATGGAACTCTTCTGTTTCATCGACGAAATCTTTGATTCAGAGTGCGTTCAGGTTCGGGTAAAGGTTCAACAAGTTCAGAATTGGAAGCACGTGTATGCATCCAAGAGAGAAATTGTTTGGGTCAGTTTGCCAAAAAACTGTACGTCGATTGTTTTTTTGAAAAAGAGGGGGAGTTAAAGTAATTTTCCAGAGTTGACTACAGGACAACTTAAAAAATCCTCGGTAGCGGCGCAAAAAACATTAATATGTTTCAAAAGCTTTAAATTTATAATGACTGAAAATACCAATTTTATTATAGGGAAACACACGGGTAAAAGTATAACCCACGTATATAGTATAATCTTTTTAGGTAAGACCATGTCGTCCACAGGGATTTGAGTAGTGTTTAGATAATCAGAAAGAAAATAAACTTTAACTTGAAAATAACTTTTTGTTTTACCAATGGTAATAAAGATGACTACTCGGATAGTTGAAAATAATTCATAAGTGTTGAAACTGATTAAGACCTTGAAGATGGAACCTTAACTTATAAAAACGATTTCTCGTCAAAAAACGTTTCCACAAATTAACTTAATTAACTCAAGACTTATATTTAGTAGACTGGACCAAATGTGTCACTCAAATTGTTTAGTTACTTATTATATCAAAGCTTATTTTGTTTATCATATTACGAAAGTGGATTTCTCGACACAAACGATAAAGATCATAGACAAATCTTTAAAACCACATAGATCATAACGGGTCTTTCAACCTATACCGGTATGATTATATAATCTAAGTTGATAAGCAAATCGATAAGATAGGATATAACATGATTGCAACATAAGCTTAAGATTAAAGAGATCACGATCATACCAAACACTTATTCATTATCATAACGTCACCGAGTAGTCATGAGAGATTTAGCCTCTTATGGCTATGAGGTTCATAACATAAGATGATTAAACATGAATTTCCATTATTCCAATGTAATAATATGATATTCTACTTCGTTTGATCTTGATTCTCCAAAAGGGTATGGTGTTTATGCTTGGTGAATGTGGAAAGTGGTGTGTGTGAGTTGAATAATGGATGAGAGGATTGATTGAAGAATGAAGTAGTAGGATGAGGGATGATTGAAATGTGTGAAATTCGTCTCCTATTTATAGGCTAATTCAGGGGTAAAAGTACGACGTACAAAATTGTAAGTGCTGCATACTTAGTGATTAAATGCGAAGGTAATAAATGTTTATTGAGAAAGTGCGGCGCACAAGGTTGTAAGTGCGGCGTACTTAGGGTGTTAATGCAGTAGCATTTAAGTCTTCATTAATTCTTCATAATCAGGTGGGAAGTGCGGCGTACAAAATAGTAAGTGCGGCGTACTTGTGGAGTTAATGCTGAATTTTGACTGTCTTTATTTCTTTGACTTGAGAAGAAGTGCGGCGCACATTTTCACTTTACAACTTTAACTTTATCTTTTCTTGTATGTTGTGTTCTTTAGCATATAAATACTCGATCTTTATTGTGTTTATCCTCGAGATGTCTTCAAGTGAACCTGCAAGTAATTCATGCTATTAAGTATCGAAAGTTTACGAGAAATGATTAAATATATGAAAATAACGCCACCGAAAACATGTATAATTTGGGCGTTATCAATTTCAAAGCACTGTTTGTCTACATGATACTATTGAACAACAACTTCCATCTAGTTAAAAACTGTTTGTACTTTCGTTATCTCATTTAAAAGATCTTTATCAAAAACATTAAATATGTCTTTTAAGGTCTTTAAGAATGGAATTATTTCTTTTAGAAAAACAGCTTTAGTGTGTTCAAACCCCCATTCCCCTTCTGTTAAAACATCGGACGTGATCTGCTTTTTCACCACATTGTCAAATTGGCCATGATGGTATTTAAACTTTTTAAGGCTTGTATTAACCAAGCTTACCTTAGGAAGTTCCCATTGAGCCTTAATTTTGACAGGCGAAGAAGCAGATTGGTCAGTATTAGGGTGTGAAGTTTGTAACCAGAAAGCTTGTTCATCAGACAATTCTTGTTGTGGGACAAAACGTTTACTAAAATCTTCAGATAATCGATTTAACTCAGCATAATTAATTGGTTTAGTGTTAACTTTCTTTTCTAAGACCATTGGATCACTTTGTTTTAAAAGCATTTTAGATTGACTCTCTTCCTCAAGCATCAAAGTCTCTTCTGAATCAGCAATTGAAATCACATTGGTTTCCTTAGTAATAACACTACCATCATAAAGCATTGGCCTAATCTGCTGAGATTCTTAAGATAGAAAGGATTTTGAAAACCAAGAGCTTGTTTCAGGTTGTTATCATAGAAAACTTGTGGTTTCGTGAGCATATGCATAGTTTGCGCGGATTGACCCATTTTACAAACAATATTGTCCAGTTCTCTAACTTTCTTTTCTAAAGCAATTTATGTATCAATATTCTTAACTTCCTTTTCCTTGGATTCGTTTTTAAAAACATTAAGTGTTTTTGTTAACAATTCATTGTCCTTTGATTGTTCAGAAAGAGTTTGTTTAAGATAGTTAATTTCTTTTTCAAAATCCGCAAACTGTGTATTTTTCTCCCGAATTATATCATCAATTATTAGCTTTTCTCGAGTACTTAAATCCATATTTTGTCTTTCTTCTAGCAATTTTACATGTTCTTTGTAGCTTTCAAGCTCAGCAGATAAGGATTCATTGGCCATTAGATTGTCCTTATTAGCCTTGTTACAATTAGTTACTTGATTTGATGGTTGTTCAAACACAGATAATATCATGGCATCTTGTTGTGCTAAAGAATTTGTATCCTAAACAACTGCATTTTGTGTTTCAAGAAGATACTGAGAGTAAGGAATGATATTGCTATCACTTGTTATCTCATTCTCTGGATAATTCACAAGATGAGTTTGTTCAAAATACGACATTTCTTGCACACTTTGATTTAGCATATCATTATGAGTGTTTTCAAAGTGAGGTACATCGGAGAGAACATCTGATCCGTAACTAGACAAATTGGCCATAAGAACTGCCTTGGCTGTAGAGAAGTTGTCATAGTCAGAATCATATGCATCCAAATAATCTGCTTGATACGCTGCATTGTGTGTAATGACCATTTATGCAACTGGACCTTCTGCAATTCCAGGGTCTGCCAAGAATTCCAATTCTTCCTCATTTAGAACTTTACCATTTCCTTGTACTTCAACTAGAAGAACTTTATCCCTAAACCATGTAACATCCCTTTTTCTCTTTGGCTTTGGGCACTGTCTTGTCATGTGACCTTCCCCTTGGCAGTTAAAACACTTCACAACTCTTTGTTGACCTGAATTATTCCTACCTGTTTCTGAGATGTTAGCCTTTGTTCCAGAAGTACCAACAACAAATGATCCTTGTCTCCCCTAAATTGGTTGAACAATCACCCTTCCATCATGAATAGTTGCTTGTTGTCTTGGGTTGGAAGAATTTCTTAGCTGATTGTTGGTAGTAGGGAAACAAAATGAGACGACAGTCGACAGAAATGACATCATTTTGTTAATGGCATCAATAGGGACATCTTCTTGCTTAAATACAGGAACTGCTAGACTAGAGTCTATTTGTGGAAATTCAGCCAAATGTGTTTGTTGATTAACTGTGGAGACAATATATTCAGTTTGAGGAATAGATTATGGTTGTGGGTAAGCATCTTGATGAACTCAGGATGTGTAAGCATTTGAATATGGTGTTGATGGATAAGAAATTGCAAGAGGTGTGGATGGATGTGTAGATGAATAATGTTGTGTAGGATGAATTGATCCATATTGAGGAGACGGAGATGGTGAGAACTGTTGTTGGAATTGTGGATTGGTGTACAAAGATTGATAAGTGTTAAAATGAGGCGGAGTCTGCTGGTGATTGGCAACTAGTGCAAGTGGATCATGATTGCGCTCACGCATAATACGGACTTCATTTGCATGGAGTTCGTGTTGTTGAAGATATGCATGAAGCTGATCAAAGTTGGTAGTATGCAAATCTTTTACAAGCTTGACATCAGTCACAAACTTACTCCATTCAGGTGGAAGACTGTTTAAGAACTTGGTATTGACTTGAAATTGCTCCAATTTCATTTTGTAAATGTTCATGTCATTGATCTGCTGAGTAAATCTCAAGTGATACTGATGAAGTGATTCCCCCTTGATGTGAGCAAACTTATCAAATGCATCATACAGTTTACACTCCTTTTTTTGCTTTGTCAATGAAGTACCTTGCATTAGTAGTTGAATTCTTTCCCATAGATAATTGGCAATTCTGTGATGATTAACAAGTGAATAGATATCTGATGGTAGACCTTGAAGAATAATATTAGTTGCCTTGAGATCATAATGAGCTTGGATTTTCTCAGTAGCAGACAATTCAGCATATTTCTTTGTCCTGATCACCTCATTTTCTTCAATCGGGCCAAATGAGTGGATCGTGTTCGACTGATTCAAGTATCATTCTTCCGTTCTCTCTGTTTTGCATGTATAGTTCTATTATACTTTTCCAAGAATCATACAAGTCTTTTCTAACATTGGTGGACGATTGTCAGCACTAGAGAGTATCATGTACTCAACAAGAGTATTATTTTGTCCAATTGAAATCATTGAATCCACTTTGATTTGATATGTGATAAGATGAAAGATGATTTTACAGTGATTGGAGGTTGTTGTGTTAAAGTGAGAATTTGATTAATGTGATTGAGTCTTTGGAATACACAGGATTTTAAAATTCTTGATAAAACCAGAAAACTAATTTTTTACAGGATTTTCAAAATCAAAGAACAACTGTATAATTCTCCTAATAAAAGTGTATAGTTCTCCCAAGCAAAGCCTATAATTCTCCCAAGCAAAGTGTATAAATCTCCTAATAGAAAAGTGTATAATTCGCCCAGAAAAATAAAGTATAAATCGCCCAAGAGAATCACGTATAATTCGCCTTGACAATTAACGTATAAATCGCCTAAACAATTAACGTATAAATCGCCCAATAGATTACGTATATCTCGCCTGAATAAACACGTATAACTCCCCTGAAGTATAACGTATAAATCGCCTGAGCAAATGACGTATAAATAGCCCAAATAAATACGTATAACTCGCTTGAAGTATAACGTATAAATCGCTTGAGCAAATGACGTATAATCGCCCAACTAAATACGTATAACTCGCCTAACGTATAACTCACCTGAACACCTTCAAAACTCAAAACACAAAAATCTTAAAAAGACTCACTTTTTGACGTTTTTACCCGATTTTTCTTGTACTTCTTACCTATCTAAGACTATTAGAACCTTAAAAACACAAACTTTAACGTTTTTGACACGAAAAATTTGAAATCAAGATTCTTGGTACAAACCCTTGTTCGAACCAAAAAGACACAAAAGGATGGAGTTTTTGATAGTTTTTCAAATATTTTCTTGTACAACTAGACTTTACTAAGGTAAATAAGCAATAAAGTAGCAAACTTTATGGTATTAAACCCACAAAAGACGAAGATCTTTTGGTATGGTTCGAACCACCAAACATGCCTAAAACGAGTAACAAACGCACACAAAACCTTCACAAACACCCCATGGCTCTTAATACCAATTGTAAGATATCTTAACACACACAAGGTATGGATTCTATGTAGAGTTTAGAGAGAGAAAGAGAGGTGGTTGGATGAACACTTAGAGAGAGAAAGAAAAGAAAGAAAAGTTAGATTACTATGTGTAAAATGAAAATGAACAACCAACACCCTTTCCATAGCATGGAAAGGGTTTATATACTTACATAGATGGCCGGTTGGGCTTTTACCATGGGCTTACCATGGGCTTTAGCTTAACTAGCCTACTAAGTTTCCAAATATTACTTTACAAGCTATCTAACGATATTAATGGAAGTGACCGATACTTTCGTATTCCTAACACACTATTAGTGTAGGCGATTTATACAAGTATTATAAACCAGCGATTTATACGCGGTGATTTATATGTTTGCACAAGGGAGATTTATACGCGGAGATTTATACGTTTGAACAAGGGAGATTTATATACGGCGCTTTATACGTTTAAACAAGGGAGATTTATACGCGGTGATTTATACCAAAGGAAAGATAAGGCGATTTATACATAAGTATAAAGGGAAAACGTATTCGTTTAGACTTATTTCGGGTTTTTTTTAGTTTCGAGCTTTGGTTGTTCGCGGGTCTTCTAATTACTATCATTACGATCGCCATCCTTCGTAGATCATCATAGTGTGTTTCGTTTTGGTTGATCATAAACACACGATTCCGCGAGAACTAATATACATTCGTTACCTTTTAACTCATTTTAAACGAAGAAGAAAGCACAAAAGGAGGGAAAAAGTTGTTTTTATTAATTACAATTCGAAATTGACAACTTTGATCCCTAGACTTAAAGACCCATTCTCCATTCGTCCTTTGTTGGTTTGTTAACCCTTATTGTTGAAATAGTTTTGTATCGTCAGTCCCTACAACCTTAATTAACAAACTTTAAGCATTTAACTTGGATTTTAATTACACCGTTAGTCCTTGTTTATGTTTTATTCAACCGTTAATCATTTTAAGTTGAAAGTGTGGTAACAGTTAGTCTTTTTAGTTCATCAATCGTTAACAAAAGTTTAAGTTCTTCAATAATAACAACGATTTCACTCACAACAAATCACAACAATTAATCATTCTTTTACGGTTTCTTCTTGATTTAGTAAAATCCGGTAAAAGATTATTCTTTTTTTGGTTATAGAATTGTAAAATCCCGTGAACTTAAACAACAACAATCACTTTACCTACTTAAGATCCTAAAAAATCATTTTCACTTCATAATTTAACAAGTCATTCATCATGACTACTCCAATCACAACTTATACAACCGACAGTCAAACACATAACAACATCATGGCAGCTGGATCAAAAGATCGACCACCAATGCTTGCAACGGGAAGATATGCACAGTGGCAATCACGTTTCTTAAGATATATTGATACAAGACCAAATGGTGATGCCCTGAGGAAATGCATTCTTGAAGGTCCTTACACACCTTCTACTGTCATAATTCCAGTTGTACCTGCCACAGATGATTCTCCAGAAGTTCTAGAACGAACAGCAGTTTAGACACTCTTGAATATGTCTCCTGAAAACAAAGAACATTATCAATCAGAGAAGGAAGCAATTCATTTGCTATTGACTAGAATTGGAGATGAAATCTACTCAACTGTTGATGATTGCAAGACAGCTCATGACATGTGGATAACTATTGAAAGACTAAAACACGGTGAATCTCTTAACATTCAAGATGTCAAGACTAATTTGTTTTGGGAGTTTGGCAGATTCACTTCTCATGATGGAGAGTCAATGGAGTCATACTACTCCAGATTGTACAAGATGATGAATGAAATGATAAGAAACAACTTGACAGTTGCTATGATGTAAGTCAATGTTCATTTTCTTCAACAACTTCACCTAGAATGGTCAAGATTTGTGACAATTATCAAGCAACATCATGACTTGGACACAGTATCATATCACAAGCTCTTTGACGTTCTGAAACAGTATCAAAAGGAAGTTAATGAAATCCATGCTAAGAGAATAGCCAAGAATGCAAACCCATTAGCACTTGTTGCTGCTGCTCAACAATATCCAGATCCTTATTATCAAGCACAAAAATCTCACAAAACATATGCACCACCATCAAAACAATCATCTTCCACTAGATCTAATGCATCTACTAAATACAAAGGCAAAGAGATAGCCAAACCAATCACACCTCCATCTGAGTCAGCTTCTGAAGAAGACAGTGATCCAGAACAAGCTTAGAGAGATAAGGATATGCAGAAAAACTTGGCACTCATTGCAAAGTACTTCAAAAAGATCTACAAACCTACCAACAACAACCTCAGAACTTCTTCAAACACTAGAAATAAGAATATGGATACTTCTCCAAGGTACAAGAATGATAATCAGACTGGGCAGTTTGGGAATCAGAGGATAGTGACTATTACTGGGGCTAGGGAGACTGTAGGCAGTCAGGTAATGCAGCAGAATGGGATACAGTGTTTCAATTGCAAGAAATTTGGTCATTTTGCTAAGGAATACAGGAAACCAAAAAGGGCAAAAGACTACACGTATCACAAGGAAAAGATGTTGCTGTGCAAACAAGTTGAGAAAGGTGTTCCATTACAAGCAGAGCAAGCTTATTGGCTATAGGACACGAAGGAAGAGATCGATAAACAAGAATTGGAAGCACATTACTGCTATATGGCAAAGATTTAAGAGGTTCCTACTGTAGACTTAGGAACTGATACTGAGCCATTGGAACATGTACAATACGATGCTGAATATAATGTGTTTGCCAATGAGAGACAACATTCTGAGCAACCTGAATCCATTAATAACACATGTGTAGTGGAAAAGGCTGATAGTAATGTCATTCCTAATTCACCAGATATGTGTAATAATGATATTCAGACTGTCCAAAATGCTGAAGAATGTGATGATGAGCGTGTTGCGCTTGCTAATTTAATTGTAAATTTAAAACTTTATATTGATGAAAACAAAAAGATTCAAAAGCAATTAAAGAAAGCAAACACATCATTGACTCATGAATTGAAAGAGTGCAAATCTATTCTTGCGGAAACTAGTTAAACTCTGAGAGAGTCTAATAGTACTAGGGATAGTTGCCTAATTTCACTTCAAAGTAAACAGACTGAGCTTGAGACGTACAAGACCTTAAATGACCGTACATTTTATTATGAAAAACTTAAACGTAAGTTAAATGAAACTCTAGGACTATTAGCTCAAAAAGAAATTGACATAAAAGAAGGTTTAAAACTTAAAGCCTA